>MU868525.1:41279-53460 GCA_036418205.1 Ostertagia ostertagi
TTTTATGCTAAAAAACTTGTGAAGACTTACAATAAGCATTGAAATATGCGGTATAGCTATAGATTTCCAAAGCAAAAAAAGTCAGATGGTAAACAACAGTATACAAGCTACCCCTTAAAAGCTTGAAGAAATATGACTGAAACATTTAGAACTTGGAGAAGAGGATAAGCCTGAAAACATTACCTTGTAGGGTTTGAACCATCTGTAATTACTTTCGAAAAGATTCGAGCTCTCCAAATAAGCGCTCGAAAAATTCACAGCTGTACTTCACATATTTTTCTTAAGACTCACTTTGTTGGATACAGACAGCGAACTGCTCGTAAATCGAAGGTAATACCAGCTCGGAAAGCTGCGGAAAGTACTGCGTGAACACGTCAACAATGGCGTACATAGCATGATTGCAGGTCGTCATCATCCACTCCTTCTTCTGAATCGAACCTTCTGGGGAAATCACTTTTTTTTCCAAAAATCCAATAAACTCACGTCTCCTCGATTCTCATCCAGTTTTGCATGATCGAATATACGAAATACGATATTGAACAGGTCACGCCACCACTCCGGCCGGAACTCACTGCCATGGCTTTTTATTATTTCAAACATCACGGTCAGGCTTCTCGTACGCACGTCCAATTTGCATCGGTTTATGATACAACTAAAAACAATCGGATGGAAAAAGCGACAAACATGCTGACACTATTCAATTTTTTTCTGCGGGATGCGTGATGCATTTGACTTCCATTCAAATTCAAATTCCAAATTCAATTCCAAATGGGTGTACATATGGCTAAGGCAATGGCCTGCAGGGTCAGTTAAAAAATATGGCGTTTGCAGCCGAGCCGGGAACTACTAAGTTTCGTGGGGGTTGATGTAGAGCCCTACTTGCGGTCGCCGTACTACCGCCCATGCCCCAATCCGCTCTTCGACAGTTCCTTCAACCGAGACTATATAAAATACTAACTTAGTGGGCTATGCTGGTTTGCGTGCAGCCCTTCTGCTCGTTCCCAGTAGGCTTCACGGGTGGTATCGAATCTATTACCAGGAATCGACCGCCAACAGAGCTAGGAAACAGTTCAGTAATCAATTTAGTTATGTGGTACCAATAATCGGGAAGAGATGTGGAAGAGTCCTTGTGATTTTGATTACCCTCCAACTGCTCCATAAGACAGGTATGTGAGCAGACTACTACCCACTTCACAACATGTGAGTGGCACGCGGAGTTAGGCTAGTCCACGCGAATCGCGCGACGGATCGCGGACTCTGACACCAGCTTTAAGAGAAGGTGATTGGGAAGCCAATCCATGACATAAGGGGGAACCGAATTAATACTTAGAAGTTAATTTAAGGAGATGCTATTGATAGTCATAACAACTTCCTCCGTCATAAAAGCCTTCCACTATTGATAATGCATAGAGTCCACGAGTTATTTACCTCTCGACTCGGAAATAAGCGAGTGGGTTGCATGCATGGGAAGGTAAAAATCATGACGGTTGTCGAAAAAAACTGATATTATTCGTAATATGGGGTTGGCTCCCAAGACGAGACTATGGGGGTGAAGAAGACTACATGAGCAGAAAAAAACTTTCTTGCTGGTCCTGAATATTTTGGCACAAAATCCAAAGTGAACCGACCTCAATTCAAAGAAAATCGGAAACCAGCCACGAAGCCATATACGTTGGTCACCAGACACGCTCCACGATTCTTCCCAAGGTGCGTCAATGATTCGCTCTTGATTAATGGAGACGTATCTGAAATTAAGTAGACTCTTGGAAGAGTAGGAGGAAGAAACAAAACATTTTGCTCAAAAACCCACTCAGCACAAGATCGAATCAGGCGTATCGCCTCCATATTCATGTCGGGATGGTTTGTATTGCACGCGAATTCCGCCAAACATTTCAACGCTTCCTGAAAAAGTTAAGATGAAGGTCTGGCATGCCTAACCTTGAAGCCTTCACCAAAGAGAATACAGTAAGTTTCACTAGCGCTCGCACTGCGCAAAATCGTTGTGGAAAAATGTTGGTGGCATCTTCTGAATCAATATATGCGTATGCAGGAGGGTTGCATTAAAAACAAACATAAATTGTGACTATTGAGTAATTGCAGGGTTACTTTAGCCGCAGACCGACACGACAAAGCACGTTGCTTAGCCAATATAAAGTACCTAATAAAACTACCTCCCCCAGTTGAGGGCGATCTTGCCAATATCAAACCCAAAAGGTCCGTACGTCAGAGGGCCTGCATGGGTGGTGGATGAGTCTTACTCTGATCGTTGTCATGCCATCGAAGCTAAAACTCGCGAGCGCGCGCGAAACTGCGACATACTCAGTGTCATGGTCGTTCTATATTTCGCGGCTGGCATTCGCTTGCAGGGTCCCCCGGGCGAGCTTTTAATTTTTATATGCTGTAATAGCTATCTCTTGCCGAACGTTATTCAGACATCACAGACGCAGGCTCGGCCCTTTTTCATACCAACTAAACTAGGCTGCAAGTTTCGTACACTGCGGCTGGGTTCCTATGCTATTCCCTTATGACATGCATGATCACTATTACTTGAGAAGCATAAATTGCTGACTTACTTGGAACGCATCGAGAACTGAGGCAAAGTCATCCTTGAATTGGTACATAACTACTCTTGAGCTCGCCAAAAATGCTGCTTCAACTATTTCTTCTGGACATGCCTGTAAGAACACTGTGTTTTTGCATAAGCGAACACATTCTACTTCTTGAATTTCAAGCTAACTCGCCTTATCAAATCGAGAGTGATTTACATGATTACAAGACTGTAGTCTTTATTGAGTTTGCTCACGCTTGGGTCTTGAGACACTTTTTACTGAGCAAAATTAGTGCATCGCTTTACTAATTGTTTTAAAAGATGCCAGTAGGATTATTAGGTCTTGGAGAAGAGGTGAATTCTCTTCCACAATGCGAGCTGTTCTTGGTTTGAATTTTCGGAAACCATATCCCCTTCTCCCCACACGCATTACAGCGGATATCAGGCTGTTTCGCACACATACAGTAAGGAGTCACGAGGGTGACACAGGATTGTGTGATAAAATTCGCAGCAAGGAACTGGCATAACCACTGTTCTCGGTTCATTCGATGGCATTTAAATGCAGGTTTGATATGAACAACCCTTCTTTAGTGATACTTAACGATCGGAAACGTCCTTACAAGAGCCTGAAAGGAATGGAGAGATTCATGACCATCCAAAAAAAGGCGCTGGCTATCTTTCTGTGATTCGAGACGAAAAAATTCCTTGCGTAGTCGTTAGGAGCTACTTTAAGAGATCATTAGCTCAAGAGAAATCAATCGAGCATTGCCCATCAATATTCGCGGTACGATCGAATCAAAACGATTACCACTTGCTTGCGTCGACATCTGCGTTCTCATTGGAACTGGAGTGAGTGAGGAGCAATCGAATTCAGCCAAGGTATTGGCGAGAATTTAGTGTAGAGTTAGCCATAGAGAACAGCTTCAACCTTTAAATTTTAATCGTTCGAGTTCTGGAAGAAGTCAACCCCCTCAAAGATCAACCCATGTGAGCCGGGCCTGCGAGCTCATTGCCGCCCACATGATTTATTTGTGACTGTGCGGCAGCGCGCGGCGTTCCTAATCGACGGCACTACCATTACAAAAGAGTTGCTGTCTAGTCTAGCGCCTTTCGCCCTCCCCCTCACCTTCCCCATGTACTGCACGACAGGGTAAATACACTACGAACATCAAAACTGAACGAACCAGCTGCCAGGGTCCAGACAGAAAATAAGTTCTGCCAGCCGGATTTTATCCGAGGAGCATGGGCTTCAACAAGATTTGAGCAACACGCGACTACCAGTTCTCGTGTCTGTGCTGAACGATTTTTCGCCATAATAACCTGGAAAATAACCAAAATTTCCATGTTCGATTTAGGTTCAAGAGGCAAAATAGTGTTCGAACCTCAAACGGCCTGAGGAAGTCTTTCTGGAAACGGAAATTTGGCAATTCTCCCCTCTCAAGAAACTTGATTGCTAATTGTCTCAATGCATCGACGGAATAGTGGGCAACAATTTCACTGGCGTTGCAACCTGAGACAAGACGTTGATTAATTGGCTATTGTGCGCGCTGGAAGAATTACGCACCTGCCATATTGAAGTGTTCACCAACAACTTCCCAAATCCGTCGCCATTCCAAACGTATACGACCCATATTGTAAAAAGCCACCTTAACGAGCAGATAGCATTTCAGAAATGGAATAGCTTTCAAAAAAAAAACAAAAAAGTTATGAATATGTGAAGCTCGGGTACTTCAACGAGTTTTCCGAGGAGGAACATGCGTGGAGCTGCTGGTTGGTTCAATTCTTCCTTGGAGACCGCACAGAGTGCACGAACAAATGAAACTATGGCATCAGCAGATAATCGACAAGAGCCTTGGAAAATTCTGAAAATAAGTGAAAGGTCAGTACTTCCTAGGACTAAAGTATTAGTACCAAAGCGGTGCTCCTCAAATGCACCATCAATTCAGTAAATTGCGCACCTATCCACAGCTACTACAACAGCTTGGGAGCTGGTCTCGCCGAGAGCGTCTTGAAGTGTAGCCAAGGTACGCTCGTCAATAGCACCTGTGCTCTTCATCACATCTGCAATAGCAGGAATCTAGGAAATGAACCGTCTACAAAATCAAGCGCCCTAACAAAATTCTGCGATTTCCAGGTTAAGAATATCATGTGCCCAGCCATAGATCTCAATCAGAGGCGCACTGAAAGTAACAAAGAGCAAGCTACTATCTTCCTACGGAGAAAGTGCAGAGATCAGTCGCCCTTCAGGCGAGTTTAAAACCTCAAAACTCCTCTATAAGATTTTTTAGTTCTCAACCACGTTACTTTGAATTTACTCAACTTGCCTTACACTACTTTTTTTGGCAGCGCAACTTCTCAGTTGCTGACGAGAATTTGACCATTCCATCGAACATCTTCTTCTTTCAAGTTTTTTTTTTGATTTTTTGATGTGAAGTCTCTCTCGCTCACTTTCTAGGAAATGAATAAGCAAGTAAGCTGAGCAAACGCTGGTCAATCTGATACGCGCACATGAAAGTCGACTGGTAGCAGCCGGCTTCGAATCCACCTCCCCCAATCCCACAGTTCTCCCTGCTTTAAACATTCACGCCGATGGCCGCCCATATGGGCTGCCAACAACATGTGCTCCTGGGACGATGGCAGCCCATATGGGCTGCCAACTGATAATCGCTTGCCAGGCGCTAGGAATGGACAGATAGGTGGGCAAATCTCGTAATCGAGTGTAAAATGCTTTTAAATTCCTTCACGGGGAAAGTGAATAAATGCTCTCTTTTCGTAACCACTATTTGTCGTTCTGATCGAAATCCTACTGTTATATGTTTAGATAATCGCATTGGACATTGCAGAAATTATTTTGTGACATTCATGTTTTTGTTCATTTACAAAACAAAATCTGCGGTTATGTGGTGAGGCGGCGGCGCCCAAAAATCGCGTCCGTCCACGCGACCGAAAGTGGAAAGGGGGGGGGCGTCGTGAATGTGTTAAAGTACGCTTTTTTGCGCTCTTAAATGTGCACTTTGATCTTACACCCAACGTTAACCTAGATTAAAAGTTAGATTATAGGGAAATTAGAATAGAACACAATTGCTAGCTGCACTTAATTGGCTTTCCTAATCCGATAAAAGTTCCAGAAAAAAATCCTCACGAAGAGGCGGAAGCATTTATAGACTTGCCTGTGAAGTCGTCCACTTTTTTCACCCGTGTTCTCTCAATATTGTTCCCCTTCAATAGCCACTCCTCTACACTATACCATTGTACATTTGCATGTATTTTCCCCTTTCCATGTCTCAAGTTAAAAGCCTATGTTGCTAGTACTTTCAATGATGTGCCCCATGTGCACAGTAATATATCCCTATACATTGTTTTTTTTTCGTTACTGATGTGAGTGGATGAATTATGAACGAACAAATAGTAGCTGCTCCTACTGTGCACAATGATCTACCCCCAGTCAGGAACCAGTATTGTATCTAGACGCGATATCTCCCTGACTGTACATCCCCTGTTTCACGAGTGCTCCCTACATATGTGCCCATTTCAAATTTGACAACTCCTACACACGCATAGGGACGGAAGGTGCGCCAAAAAATGCCAGTCGCAACAATCCATATTCACTGTATGCTAAGCATGCCTGAAGTTTTGATACGAAGTCTCATGGTTCGGTTTCGCAAATTTTCGGAGCCCGAAAAAAGGAGGACAGTGGAAGGGACGATAAGGATTGAAGGTGAGTGGGACGTGCACGGACGTGAGCAGAGCTCAATGCCAAAATTTTAGAGTGTTTATGAGAGCCCAGAGCCAGGAAAAAGCGGATGGATGTCAGCGGAGGAGGAGTTGTCAAACGCGGGTGGTAGCCGGGAGGTGCATCAATGCGTGAAAGAAAATTCCGGTTGCCCATTCCATATCATTTAGGAATTGTTGTATAATTACGCGTGGCCTGAGCCGTCAAACTGGCGAATAAATAAATAAATAAATATATCAAAGGACGATAGCTTCACGACAAAAGACGAGTAAGCACTGATAAATTCTGTCAGAAGGTGTCTAACCATGAAGCATGAAGTGCAGCACGTCAGAAAAAGAAGCACAAAATAGGAAAGAATAATCTTCGCAAAAAAGAAAATTAAGGAACGGGAGAAGAACGATTCAACCTCCTCCATAGAAAACAAAACAAAAGCGAAGCAAACAAAAAAAGCAAGAAACTATCGGAACTCACACTGGCGACTGCTCTCCTTGTCCTCCTTAGCACTAGCACCCAAGCCTGTTCCAATAAGTTGTGCAAGCTCAAGCTGGCTGATACATCTGATTACATCCATCCAGTTTTCTTCAAGATAATCGCCATCTTCGTCACCTGCAAAACTGCTCTCACAGTACAACATTTCAAGAAAATAACTTTAGATAGAAGCAATTAAAATAACTTCAAAAAAGATACGGGCGACCAAGTGAAGTCGATTGCAACATACCAATGGCTAAAAGCAGCTTAATAGCTTCAATGTTCTTCTCTTTCATTTCTCCAAGGGCATTCTTAGCAGTAAGAAGCGTAAACCTTGCTAGCGCCTGAATACGTGATTACTTCTTTTCTGTAACGAATACAGAGACCTTCGAAAATTTCGAGCCATCGATTAGACCTCGCTTGCGAAGCAAATAGATATTTCAAATGAAGCATAGGGAAACCAGTACCTGAATGAAAGCATTTCGTTCTAGTTTCGCTCGGAGTACGCATGCAGCACGCACTCCTAAGCGGAAACCACGTATACAAAGATACCATTCTTCTACGTCATCAGACATTTGTAAACCGACACTGAAGGCCGCTAAGCATGGAGTCCAGCAAATCTGTAACAGTAGCGATAAACGCAGAATAAATAAAGTGAATTCGCTTACGCGGAGCTATTTCCTCACTTTGAACATGGGGCGCACATGGTGCTGATGCTGTGCCGACGTGAAATCAGCAGCTGCATTACTTGCACTTTCCATTAGGGCCCTAGCTGTTTCAGACATGGCTGCCAGCTCCAAGGTAGCCATAGCTCGACGCTGCTTATCGTTATCTCCAGCACCGGCTTTCCTTGCTGCAAGATCATCAAGTATTCAGTTGTCCAACTTGAACATTGCAGAATACTCGAAATCTGAGCACTCACTTTTGAGAAGTTTGCTAGCACCAGCTTTCATTTTAATTTCGTTCGTCGCAATGTCGTCATATATCGCACATAATACGTCAGGCGGTAAGTCTGCCCCATTATTGATTCCGCGATTCATGTTCACGTATTGCTCCTTCGTCATTTTGCTTTTCACCTTAAGCATCAATTGCAGCATTTATTAATAATCAAAATAATATGATCTATAGGTCTTGTGAAGATCTCACTGAGAAAATTTGGAGAAATAAACAAACCATGGTAACGATTACTATCAGAAAAACAAATGATATGGTAGAGGGTAAATAACACTTCTACACTTAGAGAGAGAAGCGAACGCTTCTTGAGAAAAGGTGATTTCTGCGGTCAGAAACGGAAAATAAGGGGGGTCTTTCTTTGAAGACAGCTAGAGCTACCGATAAAAAAGCTCACTCGAGACCACTATCTCACAATTCCAATTATTTATTTGTAAATAAAACAAATGAAATTTGAAAAGGCCTGTCAGGTTTTTCGAGCAAGACCAGCGCCTGTTGCACTAGAACTTATATATTTCGAAAGCTGTGAATAAATAAACAGAATTTTTAACGTAAAGTAATGAAATAAATTAGTAGAAAGCAACAAGTAAACTTACTTGCGCACTGTGTAGGTCGGTAGCGTAGTGACGCTTAAAGCATTATATCGAATATGCAAGGACGTATGCTGTATCGGCAGATGCAAACAGCCCAAGACTAAAACAGTATCAATAAAAACAAACGTTTATCAGTCTTGTCGAAAAAAGGTGTCAGTCATAACTTTGAGTGCGAACTCTTCTGATGCACAGAATGAGACACTCAAAATTGTTGTAGAGAAGAAAAGTCCCTATCATCGACGTAGAAAATGACGTATAATGCAGAGATCGTAAACAATGAATTCGCTCTACCGAATTATCGTAAGTATACGATACATATAATTATATATATATATATATATATATATATATATATATATATATATATATATATATATATATATATATATATATATATATATATATATATATATATATATATATATATATATATATATATATATATATATATATATATATATATATATATATATATATATATATATATATATATATATATATATATATATATATATATATATATATATATATATATATATATATATATATATATATATATATATAATATATATACACACTGCTCGCATAATTATAAAGCCACCTATGTTTTCTGCAAAAACTCTTTTCCTAAGATGCGTTCGAAGAAGCTTCTATATGGAAAAGGATGTAGGTATAAATGCTCTTTTGCACACCAGCACAAAGTTCCAGCTTTGAAATTTGAAGAGTGTTTTTCTGCAATTTTTCGAAAAAGCCGCTCTGACCTATTCCGCATAATTATAAAGCCACCCCATACTTTCTTGTTGCCTTTCTTTCCAGCTCGACTAAATTTTTTTATTGTTATCTATGCTTCGTCTTTAGGCGAAAACAATATGGAAACCGTCATCACAATCAAAATAAAGGTAAATGGTAACAAAAATCGTGAAAAAGTTGAGAGGCAGTCGCACTGCCCAAATTTCGGGCCGGCTTTGCTTCAGAGTAAACAATTTCTTCGAGCATTGTGCAAAATATGGAGTAAAATGGAGCCTCGGAGATCGTTCGTTGCTTTCGGATCCAGATAAACGCCGCCTCATAAGAAAATCAAACACTTGCACCAATTTAAGCTTGGCAATCAAACCTTATTTGAAACTTAAATCTCCAGCAGGTGCCTGTTCGGCGTCTGTGGCAGAACTGCAAGTTCACTCACGACTTGGAAATGTAAAGCGCATTGTTTATGACAACAAAACATCTCGAAAAACCGGGACAATTTTGTCAAGAAGTGAAGCCGAGCGGACCGGAGTTAGGTCGGGTTTTTATCTGTCACTTCCTGCGCCTTGTCTCCCTTTCTCGAAACATTTTCTTACTCTAGATAACTTCTTCTCATGGAGAAGCGTATCCTGGAGGTAAAGAACTTCGGAAGAAAGGCAGGTAAGTTGTGAGAAATGACAGGTAAGGAACCGACCTCACTCCAGTCGCTCGGCTTCACTTCTTGACAAAACTGTCCCGGTTTTTGAGATGTTTTGTTGTCATAAACAATGCGCTTTACATTTCTCACTCGTGAATGAACTTGCAGTTCTGCCACAGACGCCGAACAGGCACCTGCTGGAGATTTAAGTTTCAAATAAGGTTTGATTTCCAAGCACAAATTGGTGGAACTGTTCGATTTTCTTATGAGGCGGCGTTTATCTGAATCCGAAAGCACGAACGATCTCCGAGGCTCAATTTTACTCCATATCCTGCACAATGCTCGAAGAAATTGTTTACTCTGAAGCGAACCTGGCCCGAAATTCGGGCAGTGCGACTGCCTCTCAACTCTTTCACGATTTTTGTTACGATTTCCCTTTATTCAAATTATGGTGACGGTTTCCCTCTCGTTTTCACCTAAAGACGAAGTGTGGATAACAACAAAAAAAATCAATCGAGCAGGAAGGAAAGGCAACGAGAAAGTATGGGGTGGCTTTATAATTATGCGGAATAGGTCAGAGCGGCTTTTTCGAAAAATTGCAGAAAAACACTCTTCAAATTTCAAAGCTGGAACTTTGTGCTGGTGTGCAAAAGAGCATTTATACCTACATCCTTTTCCATATAGAAGCTTCTTCGAACGCATCTTAGGAAAAGAGATTTTGCAGAAAACATAGGTGGCTTTATAATTATGCGGAGCAGTGTATTACATAATCATACAACAGCATATTACACACCCCACACACCAGCTGAGCATCTAGTCATGATCTTGGAATACCTTGGCCGGGATTCAACGAAGTGTTAATATAACACTAAGTTCACAGCTTCAGAGTATCGCTCAAAAATTGCAAGCCTCACCTCGGATTACACTCACAGTACCGAGAAGCGAATTTTTCCATAAGTCGATCAATTTTCTGGGCTTCGCCAGGTAGTCGGAATTTCTCAAGGAATAAACGAAGAGAAGAAACAAAATCCCGGGAAGAAAAGTCCATATCATCGACATATGCATACATGACTTGCTTGTTAAACCTGCAAGAGAATTAGATTTATGAAAGTTCACATATTTCCATTGCAACTGTCAGCGCAATTTCTTCATTTTACCACAAAATGACAAAATGGTGCAAAAAATATAAAATAAGTGCACAACGTGCGATATTATAGCATCTCATAAAATTATTGTTAAAACTGATAGCGCTGCCAGAAAAGCCGTGATGTGAGATTGGAACAACGTTTTTTACTAACTTTGGCTCTAAGGAAATTCAAAAGCAAAACCAAAAAAAGAGATTATCTCACTGTCCACAACGCGGCTTTTCGACAGTTCTTAGCGAAGTGATCTCTGAAAAGGCTCGCGCGAAATCTGCACAAGGATTACCCATCAGGTGCTCAATAAATCAAAATCACTCACTCATCTGGATCTCCTAAAAAGTCTCCAACTACAGTTTTGTCCAGGCGATCTTCTTTCATCAAAAAATCCGCAATCTCATTTGGCTCAGTGCCAACGAAACCATGTTCTTGTAAGAATGCAAGTCCCTGCTTTGGTTTGCGGGAAAATCTGAATAAAAGAATTGAAGAATATTCCAGCCACAGTTGAACGATGGAATTATGACCACAATCGAAGGAATTAAACGTACAGCATGATTCCGTGTTCCATCAACTCTTTCTTCTGCTTGAGGTGAACAAATCTGTGCACAGTAGGAGACGATGACGGCTCATCGGTATCTTCGCTTTCTGCTTCTGCAATACAAAATTTCAAAATCGACCATAGGATCACGGCACATGGCCAAAGAAGATGGGCCGGATCCCAGACATGATGGAGGGCTTCTTCAGCCCCACACATTTCGGAAATGACCGATTTCTCTCAATCTAGCTAATTCTTCGTATACTGGGGAATTCAGTCAGGTTAATACTTCGCATACCGGAGGATAGATACAGATTTTACATCAAACTCGTTACCTGCACGTTCTCGCAACAAGTTATTCTTAGTTGTTTCACACACATCGAACCAATCCACTAAACACTGTAGAAGATCCGTCAAACAGCTCAAACCGAGCAATCGCATTGCACGTTCTCTTAAAATAAACTCATAGAACAACATAGAAAGTAGTGAATGAAAAGTGTATCAGAAATCAACAATCAGAAAACTGATCAGAAAAGAAAACAACTTGCCGTTCTTTTTGAATGACCGGAGAGTTTTCATTGATGGAGGTCCTAGCAGTTTTTGAAACCACATCAACCAGGTTCTCAAACACGTTGTGCGCGGTCAAATCACAATCATAATTCACGTACAGGTCCACCACAGATTGCGGATTGGCAAGAATTTTACCTGAAGTTGACCATTTTTTGAAGCTCTGACGGCAACTAGGAGTTCCTTCCTACTTTGTGCGCAAAATTATCATCTACAATTAATTTCTGCTGGACTAGAGCTGACGATTTCTGGTCCAAATGGTAAAG
>MU868525.1:53560-74378 GCA_036418205.1 Ostertagia ostertagi
ACAGAATGAGACCCTCAAATTGTTGTAGAGAAGAAAAGTCCCTATCATCGACGTAGAAAATGACGTATAATGCAGAGATCGTAAACAATGAATTCGCTCTACCGAACTTATCGTTAGGTAACGAAACAACATAATTTACTATGTATATATATATATATATATATATATATATATATATATATATATATATATATATATATATATATATATATATATATATATATATATATATATATATATATATATATATATATATATATATATATATATATATATATATATATATATATATATATATATATATATATATATATATATATATATATATATATATATGAGTTCGAACTCTTTGATGATCAAGGATTAAGCACTCAAAATTTGTAGCGAAAGAAAAGTCCCTATCATCGACGTAGAAAATGACGTATAATGCAGAGATCGTAAACAATGAATTCGCTCTACCGAACTTATCGTTAGGTAACGAAACAACATAATTTACTTGTATATATATATATTCGTATAACTTCGTATATACATATAGATATGTATATATATAGTACCAGTTTAGCTCCGCACGCAGCCGCGCATCAAATGGTGGGCTTTAGTGAAACTGGACGACTTGCTGAATATTAGGTCACGTGAGAAACTAACAGTAAGATGTCTGGAAGATGTATCGCATAATGTTTGAAGCTTGTCTTATCCCATTGAAGATTGCCGCGTATTGCGCGCAGCGCATGCGGAATGAAGCTAGTGCTTATCATGACTGAACATTCAGCATTCATATCGAGCTCGAACGATTTAGCGGTTTGTAGAATTTCGATAATTGAGGAATCGGTGTGTAAATGAAAAATAACCAATCAAGCAGCATCTAACCGAGCTGTGATGGAAATTGGAAATATAATGGAAATTCGCCATTGGTCCATGTCCAGATAGTTGAGCAGCACAACTTTCTTTGCTTCTTTAGATGAAAGGGTAGGAATGGAACTTATTCACGTGCTAGGGACCTGGTTTAGTTTAGTTGAGTTCACGCTCAATTGTCGCTACTTTTATCAGTACAGTTGCTGCTCATACCACTTTGTACCTACATTCAACCTCGCCACCTTGATCGCTTGCCAGTGATAATTGCAACGAAGTTGGAGAGACCTGCATTCAAACGCTCTTATCATTCCTTGTCATTTGTTATCAGTTCATACTGTTCGCAATCGGTGTCCCGGTCCCAACCTCCACGCAACGTGTAGGAGCTAATATTTACTGTCACCACGAAGGCTGCAACGAAATTAGCAGTACTCAAAATCCTAACTTCCTTATCAACCGTTATCGCTTGTTATCACTTCTGATCATCCGCTATCCGTGTTCCCGATCCCCTATGCCACATGTGAGAGCCAGATTCAAGCACCTAAGGGCCGCAACGAAACTGGTGGTATCCACACTTTGACGCCCCTTATCAGTTCTTATCAGTTGCTACCACATTCGTTCACTCAACTTCTTGGTCCCCGCCTCACCCACATATCATACATGAGTGCAAACTCTCCACCGTCAACGCGAACGGTGTAACGAAATTGGTGACATCAACATTTCGACGTCCGTTATCAGCTCCTATCAGTAGTTCACTTACGCTACCCGTCATCAGTGTTCACCTCCGGCCCCCTATATATCCTCGAGTTTTTAGCGCTCTGGGTCCAAAGGGGGTGGAGTTATGAATTTCCGGTCAGACACACACACACACACACACAACCGCTTAGCCGATTATATATAGTAGGATATATTTAATATATATATATATAATATATGTATACATATATATACATTACTACTTATATGTATAGGACTGGTCATAATTGATAACTCACCAAAATTTCCCAATATCTCACATAATTTAGATGTTCAGAGAAGTCTCAATATTTCGATGTGGCAGTGTGTCAAATACAAATACGAAATTCCTATAAACATCAGCTTCCAACTTGAGATCCCAGGAATTTTTTCTAATAATTTTTGTTCAAAAGGCCACTTGCCGACGTCCCAAAATTATAACTCCACCTCATGTTTTTCTATTATTTTTCACTTCCGTTTCGCCAAACTTTTTTAATGTGCTAACATCCTACTTCTCAAGGGGACAGTATGATAGAAAATGCTGTCTGACTTTTTAAAAGGTCAGGTCGCGCAAAAACTACTAATTAGGCAATCGCACAAGATTTTTGACCAATTTCACGAGGAGCTCGAGAATTTTTTCAGGGATTTTACATGATATGGAGTTGAGAAGAGCTCCAAAGGATCTCCCCTTGCTTTTCGGTAGAAACAAAGGCCGTGTCACAGAAGAAACATCCTTTTTTATGAAGCCGTGCTCTGCCATCAAATCTTCTTCGGAACTTAATGGCTCAACGGAACAATGTTTTTGCTTGCGAATAAGTCCCAAGTTGATTCTCGAGTGGAAAACGTGGAAGGCATCATCTGTGGCAGGAAACCATGGCGAAAATTGAGCCCATTTTCACAGAAAGATGCAACGGAGCCCGTAATAACTTAGATTTGCTTATATTGTTTAGTTATTGATGTTAGGTCCTTTTCTTGCCTTTTCTCATCTCAGTAGCTGTCTTTCGCGAAGGCACTACAGGAGAAAGAAAATGCCGAAGAAAAGACAGACAATCAGTAATGAATCGCAAGTAAGAGCGAACCTTACTACAGTCGGCTCGGATGCACCTTTCCGGAAAACTCAGCAAGAATTCCGCCATGGTTTCTTACCACAGATGATGCCTTCCACGTTTTCCACTCGAGAATCAACTTGGGACTTATTCGCAAGCAAAAAACATTGTTCCGTTGAGCCATTAAGTTCCGAAGAAGATTTGATGGCAGAGCACGGCTTCATAAAAAAGGATGTTTCTTCTGTGACACGGCCTTTGTTTCTACCGAAAAGCAAGGGGAGATCCTTTGGGAGCTCTTCTCAACTCCATATCATGTAAAATCCCTGAAAAAATTCTCGAGCTCCTCGTAATTTGGTCAAAATCTTGTGCGATTGCCTAATTAGTAGTTTTTGCGACGACCTGACCTTTTAAAAAGTCAGACAGCATTTTCTATCATACTGTCCCCTTGAGAAGTAGGATGTTAGCACATTAAAAAAGTTTGGCGAAACGGAAGTGAAAAATAATAGAAAAACATGAGGTGGAGTTATAATTTTGGGACGTTGGCCAAGTGGCCTTTTGAACAAAAATTATTAGAAAAAATTCCTGGGATCTCAAGTTGGAAGATGATGTTTATAGGGAATTTCGTATTTGTATTTGACACACTGCACATTAGAGACTTTTTCTAAACATCTAAATTTGTGAGATTTTGGGAAATTCTTGGGTGGAGTTATAATTATGGGACGCAGTGTATATATATATAGATATATATAGATCAGTGAAGGGTTATTCAACACCCACCACCTGAGGTCATCTAGTCATGATCTTGGAATAGCTTGCCGGATTCAACGAGAGTGTTAATATAACAGTAAGTTCACAGCTTCAGAGTATCGCTCAAAAAAATTGCAAGCCTCACCTCGGATTACACTCACAGTACCGAGAAGCGAATTTTTCCATAAGTCGATCAATTTTCTGGGCTTCGCCAGGTAGTCGGAATTTCTCAAGGAATAAACGAAGAGAAGAAACAAAATCCCGGGAAGAAAAGTCCATATCATCGACATATGCATACATGACTTGCTTGTTAAACCTGCAAGAGAATTAGATTTATGAAAGTTCACATATTTCCATTGCAACTGTCAGCGCAATTTCTTCATCTTATCACAAAATGACAAAATGGTGCAAAAAATATAAACAGGTGCGACCAACGTGCGATATTATAGCATCTCATAAAATTATTGTTAAAACTGATAGCGCTGCCAGAAAAGCCGTGATGTGAGATTGGAACAACGTTTTTTACTAACTTTGGCTCTAAGGAAATTCAAAAGCAAAACCAAAAAAAGAGATTATCTCACTGTACACAACGCGGCTTTTCGACAGTTCTTAGCGAAGTGATCTCTGAAAAGGCTCGCGCGAAATCTGCACAAGGATTACCCATCAGGTGCTCAATAAATCAAAATCACTCACTCATCTGGATCTCCTAAAAAGTCTCCAACTACAGTTTTGTCCAGGCGATCTTCTTTCATCAAAAAATCCGCAATCTCATTTGGCTCAGTGCCAACGAAACCATGTTCTTGTAAGAATGCAAGTCCCTGCTTTGGTTTGCGGGAAAATCTGAATAAAAGAATTGAAGAATATTCCAGCCACAGTTGAACGATGGAATTATGACCACAATCGAAGGAATTAAACGTACAGCATGATTCCGTGTTCCATCAACTCTTTCTTCTGCTTGAGGTGAACAAATCTGTGCACAGTAGGAGACGATGACGGCTCATCGGTATCTTCGCTTTCTGCTTCTGCAATACAAAATTTCAAAATCGACCATAGGATCACGGCACATGGCCAAAGATGATGGGCCGGATCCCAGACATGATGGAGGGCTTCTTCAGCCCCACACATTTCGGAAATGAGCCGATTTCTGCTGCTCTCAATCTAGCTAATTCTTGTTATACTGTTCAGTCAGGTTAACACTTCCCAAATAGATACAGATTTCGCTTACATCAAACTCATTACCTGCACGTTCTCGCAACAAGTTATTCTTAGTTGTTTCACACACATCGAACCAATCCACTAAACACTGTAGGAGATCCGTCAAACAGCTCAAACCAAGCAATCGCATTGCACGTTCTCTTAAAACAAACCCATAGCACAACATAGAAAGTAGTGATTGAAAACTGTATCAGAAATCAACAACTTGCCGTTCTTTTTGAATGACTGGAGAGTTTTCATTGATGGAGGTCCTAGCAGTTTTCGAAACCACATCAACCAGGTTCTCAAACACGTTGTGCGCGGTCAAATCACAATCATAATTCACGTACAGGTCCACCACAGATTGAGGATTAGCAAGGATTTTGCCTAAACTTGACGAATTGGTTCAAAACTCTAACGGCACTAGGAATTCCTTCATACTTTACCGGCAGTGGAAGCACTACGGTTAATTCTTGCTGAGCCAGCGCTGGCGATTTCAGGTTCAAATGCAAGAGGATTAAAAGAGCGAATTGAAAGTATCCTCTAGTATTTAAACTATCCTCATGTGAAAGCGTGTACCGCAAAAACCAAATCCTGTTCACCGCTCATTTGGAAAATTCTCGCATATTCTTCCTCTTTCAGCTGCCTTTCACTAGATATTGTGATGAACATGATTCATGTCAGTCAATCCGAAAACAATCTCAAATCAACAGCGAAGGTACGGAACAAGTCAAGAGTTGAAAGGGGCCCTACGATCGGCGGTGCGGAGTTGGCGCATCGCCCAAAACGCACGTTTGGAGCAAGTATGAAGGCACTCAAACACCAACAAACATTACCAATAGTATGGAGCACAATCCATTTGTGTTCAAATGAGCATGACGATGATTCGAGCATTGATATGATTATTTCCTTGAAGAAGACCTAAAAATGGTTTATACAAGAGAAAAAGTTTAACCGACCAGCATTTCATTCAAGTTAAGAAGTATGGTGATATTGAAGATGAAAGTATGCGCTAATCAATGCCTGTTCTAACCTATCAGCCTTGATCGTTTGTAGGTACTATAAAGCTCAGTAAACTTCTTAGCTAAAGGCAATGTAACTATTAGCAAATTTCGAAGAACTTTCTTTGAAATCTTGACACGGCACATAGAGGCAAAACGCCACAACATGTACTAAAATGGAACAACAGCTCACCTCGATTTGTAACTTCAGATGAATTTTGAACTTATCCAATAACTGCACAAAGATGGCTAGAGACTTTTCGAAAACCTGAGAAAACAAAGACAAATCATCGCGTAATGAACAAGGATGGACGAGAAATTGCAAACCTTCACGTTTGAAGAAACAGCGTTCCGAGAAAGTGCAACGCAAAGGGATTTCTTGATTAACAGGACGAATGGCTGAGCGTTTTGTAATACCGTTGACGAATTTTGCAGGACCAATAATAACATTTCTAAAGCCAGCATCTTTGAGTTCAGATGAGTATTCCTGAAAAATTCAAACTTAGAGAATGCGATTCTATGACAACTTTCATGTAAAGAACGAGATGAATTAATCATACCGTGGATCGTTGACATCGCCTTCTTCCTTTTGCGCAAGTACACATAAGGCGCGGAAAACTAGGAAGGCATCCTTCTGCTCGACGTTGGGAAAAGTGATGTGATCTTCGGGAGGATTTGCTTCGGTATCGCCCCAGATAGTTGAAGCACCTGCACCTCGGATACTCCTAGTTTCACCATCATCACTCTAAAAACGCCAAGATGATAAGGGACCCTAATAAAAATTTGATTAATAGAAAACAATAAAGCAAAGTCCAACGCATTGAATGCAAACACCATTAAGTGACATCAAAAAAGCACGTACAGATTCGAGTGCAAGAGAAGTCGCCGATGTGACAAGAAATTCGACGACTTCGCTAACGACGACAGTGTCGTCCTTCGTGTTGCCAACGCGCTCCATATTGGCGAACACAGCGTTGATAACCTGTGTAGAAGTTATAGTGATAAAAATGCCCTTCTGTTCAAAACCCGTGAGCAGCCACAAAAAATACAATATGCAAAGCTTAACACCACAACAGTGAGCCGAATCACCTGGGTGAGAGTTCCCTTTGCTGTGGACTGATTGATTGGACTCTTCGTCGCGAGGAAAATAGTGAAGCATGTCCGAACAGCAAGAAGAAGCGAACCTTCGTGAACTTCGCAATTGTTTGTTAAAATTACCGCCAGGATGGCCTGGAAAATTACACGAATAGAACGAACGTCACTCATAATCAACTATACCATCATAAAGTCTACACCACAACATAACCATAACGAGACGAACCTTAATTATTTGTAACAAAACAGCTTCATCAGTGCCTTGCCCCACGAACGAAGAACAAATGGCTTCCACAATACGATCAATGAGCTTGCGCTCAGGATTCGATGAATCCGCACCACGTCCCGTAAGGTGTCCATAGGCTATTAATTTCTGTAACATGCTCCATGAAAATAAGACAGTACAGCGAAAAGTACTGTAGAGGCACTGCTCCTTGAGCAGACCAAAAATCGATACGCATCCAAGGGTACCCGACAGGAGGCCCGTCGCCCGGCAAGTAGGCCAGAGTCAGCGGACGAGTCGCAGCGCCTAGTGTAGTGATTTCGCGTCAAGTCAAGCAGAATGTGCCATTGTACGTCCTACAACCATCGCGCCCTGTAACTCGTGCGCCCGACTCTGCCCTCTTGCCGACGGGCTTCCTGTCGGGTACCCCTCATCCAATGATGTACGACCGTTACGATCGTTTTGATCGGACGACCGACTATGAAAAGAACGCCAATTCTTGAGTGTGAAAAATGTCTAATTGATTATTTACTTTATTAGATCAACCGAGTGGCGGCTAAGCTTATCTGACAGTTGGCATTTTGGTCTGTCAGTATGTGTGCTGACTCACAAAATGATGTATTAGGGGAAATGATGTATCAAGTTCATCAACACATTGACAACGCGTATACCTATCTTTATGGAATTTTTCATCAATAAATTACTTTTCCAATAATTTCACTGACAATGAAAAGCGAGCTATTTTCTGCGGCTGATATGGCATAGCACCACTCTGAAAGGTGGAAATGGAGGCATAAATTAAGTAGAACCCTTCGAGCGTAAGTGCCGGACATGTGTATCTTGCGCTACCCTCAATGTGTTAATAACACTGAAGAGCTCGCCGATTTTGCGATAAAAGTGTTCCGTAGAGAATGTGAAAACATTCTCAAGGTGCTCCGAAATACACCCACTTAGCACATTTTTTTTTATCACGGATGGAGTATGAGCAGCGCAAAAGGGTCAGGAGAACGATCGAAGAAACTAACTGCTAACAAAACTAGAGCCAAATAAGTGCTCAGGCATCAGTGTTTCATGGTGCCATGATTAGGGTAACGCCCTCGACTCTAAACGACAAAACTCAATTCATTCGTAGCATGAAACGCAACTGAGTCCATTCGCGGCCACAAAACAGTTGGTAGGGTCGATTTTGAAGGATCGGCACCAATAGAAGGCATGTCGCGTGTCGCATTGTAGGAAAAGAGTAATCTGTTGGGTAGGGGAATATACCGCTCTACAATAACCTGAACTACATCATCATTTGATGAGTCTTAGAACATCTATCTACCTTTTCGCTATTTTTAACCAAGATAAATGTTCTGTAAACCACCAAGTAGCAGTGTCCAACAAGTTAAAAAACCGGTTTGCTATGGATCCCAAGGAATGAGCCGGTTTTCATGTGGGAAGATTCTCTGTAGTTCGATTTTGCAGAAGTAATAAATACAGCTGGCGCAAAGTTTTAGGCTTTCAATTTATAAAAAAGAAAGATTACACCACACATCCCAGCTTGAAAACTTACTTGTAAGCAGTCAAGTGACGTGATGACGATTTTTGGACTTCTAGATTTACATGCCAATTCGAACGGCAGAAAATAACGATCAGCCTCGACTATTCGCTCTTTATCTGGCAGAACCACACCATTATTATTTTCACCGGGAGCATAAGCACTTTCTGCTTTCAGTTCCTCTGTAAATATACTTGAATATGAAGAAAAGACTAAGGACATAACTTCAGAACCATCAAAAAAGTTCAAACAAAAAAGAAAAAAGTAGTATAAGCTCATTCGCTCACCAAGAACATTTTCACAGGCTTTTTTCAGCTGCAAATTCTCCTTTTTCCTGATGTCGCGATCGGAGAGAATCCTCTCAATAGCGCTTCGTAGAAACATCAGTCCTGTTTGCTGCAGGGCGAGGTTCATCACAAATCACCAAACATAATAGTTCGGGATCAACCAGATTACCCTGAAAAGCCGTCAGCAATCAGATTCCCCTTATACTAAGCATAGAATAGCATACAAATAAATAATCCCGACGAGAAAAAGTTCAAGGTTGCGAACAAGCTGGAATGCACGGAGCGCACCATTTCGATCCACGACAGCGGCGACCGCGCACCGCGACGTGGCGCGACGTCGCGCGCGGCGAACGGGGTGGCTGGCCGATAGCTGGGAATGTTGACGCTCAATTAGGGTCGTGTTATGGCTGTATAATTTCCCGGAAGGAACACGCGTTCGAAGCAACAGAGATTCTGGCTTGTAGCGTTTGAGGCAAAAGATCGACTATTCTCAATAAAGTAAAGAAATGGGCATAAATTATCCATTTCCCGGCGTCAGAAAAGGTGAAACGGGACGGCAGAGTGGGACGCGTTTGCGTTACAACGGCAGTCAGCATTGGACGTCATAGATTATTCAAAATGAATAAATTATTTATTGAGCACACATTTCCAAGTTGGAATTCCACTGGAATTGCGGCACTAATTGGTGCTGGCGCGGTAATACGACCATAACCTGGGCGTCCGTCATGCGACCGCACGCGGCAACACATGGAAACAGATGTTCACGTTTTTGCTCCAATTTCAGCTTGATCTGTATTGTTATCTGAAATCAGTGAAGCGGGTTCTGGAAACACCGTTTTCACGTCTTACCCTAGTTTTTTTTTGAAAACTGATTCGTGCAAACCATGACCTCCGCACTTTTAGAGAACTGAGCGCTCTATCAATTCGTATTCCCATCAGGGGGAGGAGGAGGAAGGCACGGGGAGAGGCCATCTGAGATCTTTCTCGAAAATGCTTGATATGATTGCAAAAAGTGTCGCAGTGTTGCGTTTATAGTTGGCGAATCGAATCTCCCTTTGTTAATGTTGCAATCTTGGCGAGAATCTACAGGGGAGACGAAATAAATGACTGTGTTTTCCCTACCATTTCACAAGTTGTTGGGTATGAAAGCAGTCGAAACGCCTCAGCGATTTGAAACGTCACCCGAATGCATGGCGCACACCAAACAGGACATATTGACCCAGTCTGTTGCAGAAGTTACCGCTTCCATTCCTGCGGTAACCTCTCAACGAAGCCCTCTGTCTCAATGTTCCTTTGGGTGTGCGCCATGCATGCTGTTCGTGGACTGAAGGTATTTCTACCTATCGAAAATTCCGGTAACTCTTTGAAGCAACAGTCTCAGCAGGGTTTTTACCTTCGACACTAATGGTGTGGAACGATGCGCTAGCCCTAGTCAAGAACATAAGAAGTGTGACTGAACAAAAAACCACCTTGGAAAGCCGCTAGAAAGGGAGCTGAACAGCTTCGAAGTGGGCGTGGTTGTGCAGGCCGATTCCAACCACGCCCACTTCGAAGCCGTTCAGCTCCCTTTCTAGCGGCTTTCCAAGGTGAGGCTTTTTGTTCAGGTCGTTCCACACCATCAGTGTCGAAGTGCTGACACGTATTGAACGATTGCCTTCCAAAAGGATCGAAGAAAGATTATTGATACTCTTTGGGGTTTCTCCCGCGACCTGCTGACGCCGAACGTTCTGCCCATTTTGCTTTATTTAAGTTTTGATCACTCTTAAGAAAAGATTGAATCATACCAAGCACAATCAAAACTAAGCACACATACAGTAGCGGTCAAAAGTCTTCGCCGAAATTGTTTTTCGACTGTAACTTTTTTTCCGCTGAATCAAATCAATTCAAATTTTGATATGTGTTTAGAGACAGTCCTACTTCACTTACGGGGCATATTTGTTTCGGATTGAGAGAGAGTTAAGAATTAAGAATGGAAAAAAAACATTTCACTAGAAATTCTCGCGTATGATGCAAGCAATTCCAAGTAGGTTTCAAATTACTCTAGCAAGCTTACAATTCAACAAAACAATCTTACGCATGATGAATAACACTGGGCAGGTCCAATACTTTGTTAATGATCTTCTGGGTTCGCTGAAATACTAACAAGGCCTAAGTAAGGAATCAGTCATTGAATGCACTGTCTACTAGGGCAGCTTCCTCCACTTCTCTTGAAATTTGACGAGTTTCTCGCCCATATTCCCGGCTCTTATTTCCACCAAAGGTATCCCTACTCTTTTTTCCTATCCCTACTCTCCGTATAAATGTTTCGATGGCCGCTCGGGACATATGGTGTGAGACTGTGATTTGTTCCTTCGTTAGACAGCGCGCCATCGCTGCTCCGAAACCAATCCTTACAGGGTTGAAGCGTGACGATGCTATGTTGTCGCCTTCTATAGCCTACGAGAGTCGGAACTCAGTCACGTACAGTTTCATACGAGCGGGATACGAAACTCCTTCTAGAATCTATCTGATACGTCGGCATTCACCACTTCTCTAATCCTGTGCAGTTGTAAAACTTCTTTTACGGACTACCACACGCGAGCCTCCGCCAAGTTTTACATACGGCAGTTAATTCCTTGGATCGAAACGTTTTTCCTCAGGACCGCACACATTCCTATTTCAGTCGCCGGCAAACATCTTGAATTTACTCTCGTTGGTCCGCAGGACGTTGTAGCCCTATGGGGATCCCCACTTTAGGTGTGCGTAAGCACATTTCGCCCCCGACCAGTTCACCGCCGACTAACTTCGCAGTATTCGCAATCATGTGAAGGCAGCCTATACAGTTGGGTTCTAGAAGGAGCTCTTATCCACGTGTATGACAGCTGCCCGCGACTGAGCTCGCCTTCTAGCATTAGTGCGACCAAAAGCATCACACCTTCACTGTGAAGGAGTGGCTTCGCCAGCATGGCGCGCTTTCAACGAAAGGAACAATTCACACCAATGTCCCGAGCGCCATCGAAACATTATGGGAAAGAGTAGGGATACCTTTGGTGGAAATTAGAACCGGGAATATGGGCGAGAAACTCGTCAAATTTCAAGAGAAGTGGAGGAAGCTGCCCTAGTAGACAGTGCATTCAATGACTGATTCCTTACTTAGGCCTTGTTAGTATTTCAGCGAACCCAGAAGATCATTAACAAAGTATTGGACCTGCCCAGTGTTATTCATCATGCGTAAGATTGTTTTGTTGAATTGTAAGCTTGCTAGAGTAATTTGAAACCTACTTGGAATTTGCTCATACGCGAGAATTTCTAGTGAAATGATTTTTTCCATTCTTAATTCTTTCTCAATCCGAAACAAATATGCCGTTTAAGTGAAGTAGGACTATCTCTAAAACATATTAAAATTTGAATTGATTTGATTCAGCGGAAAAAAAGTTACAGTCGAAAAACAATTTCGGCGAAGACTTTTGACCGCTACTGTATATGGATACATTTATCGTGGGAATGACTGGAAGCTTCGCTCCTAGAATAGTGGTCCGGGGAAATCATTTTTATAGGGGATGGGGGGGTAGCCATTGCGTTTTTCGTCTCACAGATGTTGTTTCACGACGCAATGGGGGCGACTGAAGCAATGTTAGAGCTGCACGGATCGGATTTGATCCCCGATTTAGCCCCATTTCTCCCAGAATGGGATGTGTCTTCTTCCGCAAGTGAGGTTGGGTGGCGTCCCTGACGGGCGACAATGAAGTGCATTCAGGACGTCTCTGTCTCGCATCCTGTTCTCTGCAACTGGTTCGCAGCGACGGACCCGGTCTAGGAAGGAATTGAAGTAAAGGCGAGATTGAAAGAAGGAAAGGAAGAAGCAGGGTTCCCTAAATCACCCCTTGGTATGGTAAAAACTAATAACTCCGCATCCCTGTGATGTTCTGAACGCGCTATAACTCCATGTTTCGAAGCTGTCCCACGCCGCATTCTTTCGCCCAAAGGACAATTTGAGCCGTTTTGTGGCTGAAGCGCGCGCGGGGAGGGCGGTTCGGCGACCCTCTAGTCGTAGTGGATTCTTGAGTCATCTTAATGCGCGACCGACAATGGAGGCCTGCCCGTGCTGTCACAGAAAAGGACCTCCACAAGCACAGTGTACTGAGGTCCTTTCATGCTACAATCCCCTGATAGTACCACCTGGATGCACTTCCAATTCTGTCGCAAGGGGTTATCATCAGAAGTGGCTATAGGTTCGGAAGGAGGTCCATCTTCGAAGCTCGATCGTCTTTGCCGATGTGATTGCTCACGGCCGGATCAGAAACTGTCTCATACACGATGCCAATCCTCCCCTTTCCCCTCGCCAAGTCTCTGTTTTAAAGGTAAGGTCCGGGATAAAGTGGGTGTGGAAAAGCGTTCAGTTAATAATATGGAGGTGGGATGTGGTCTGGGAAAAACAAAGAAAGCAAGGAAAACTCCTGATTACGCCTCGAATAGGAACCTCTTCTCCTTTCAGCCGCAATCCACCTTGGGATAGAGAAAGGGCGTGTTGGACGAGTTTCACGAACCTAGCTCCAGTTGCTCCAGTGCCAATGACACTGCGCCGCAATGCAGCCGCTGTCTCAAGTGTCCGCGTTCGAGCTTTTCCAGCAGCGTCAGGCCGATGTCAGACTTTGCGAATCGCGCGATTCGCTAGCGTCTGCGGTCGCGTCGCGGCCAGTGAATCACTCAATTGGCTGGTACCGCAACGCGACCGCGGACGCTAGCGAATCGCGCGATCGCTAGTAGCGATCGCAAAGTCTGACATCGGCCTGAGTGATTCACTGGCCGCGACGCGACCGCAGACGCTAGCGAATCGCGCGATTCGCAAAGTCTGACATCGGCCTCACGTGGCAACTGAGATCGAAAGGCAGGGCTTGCGGACCAAGGTGTTAGTTGCGGACGGCCGAGCTGATTTGTTTTGATTCATTGTTATCTATTCTCGTAACGCGCTTGACCACCTGAAAGCTGCTGGCTGAAGCTCCTGGTGCATTCACCAACATACCATAAATTTTGCAGTGAAACTAATCTCAAATTTAGAAATTGCTATTCAAGCAGGAGTCGGACCAGCAATTAGGGTACAACCATTCCACTTCACTAGCCCCCCCCCCCCTCCCACCCCCTAAACCCACTTGACATTCCGTCCCTACACTTAAAAAATGACGATAATGATATTGTGAGTGATTACCTCGTATGAGTATTTCGAGTGCTTCCATATTTTTTACTGTCATATCAACGAGTGGTCGCTCGGTGCCTGCGAGGTTTCGAAGGGGTGCGTTCGTGGATGTTCAGACAGTAGAAGTAGGCGCTCATTATTCTTAATTCGGCGATCTTTTGGGCTCATGTCCGGGGGTAGACATCGCAACAGAGTCGATGGTAGGCAACTGGACTAAGCCCAGGAGGGGGGAGAAACACCAGGGAGAGATTTCATAGTTGGCGATCGTACGTGCGATTAGGCGATTAGTCTATAATGAAAAATATACGTATAGATTAGGCGATCAGGCGAGTAGGCGAGTAGGCGATTAGGCGGGAAGACTACATACGTATTGATTGGTTTGCTCCGCCCATAGAGCGTTGTAGGCGAGTAGGCGAGTAGGCGATTAGGCGATTAGGCGATCGCTCAATGGGCGGAGCAACAAATCAATACGTATCCTTCCCTTATCGCCTACTCGCCTAATCGACCACTCGCCTACTCGCCTAATCGCACGTACGATCGCCAACTATGAACACACTATAAGGCTGATACCTCGCGAAATATGTTTTACGCTTTCGACCAATTTCTAGGAATTTTTACATCAATAAATGCAAAGTGATCACTTATTATAAGATAACCCAATGCTAATCCCAATAGACCTGAGTACAAGATGTTCAGGGGAAATTAACCACGTTCCGCCAATGTTTGCTCGCATAAAACGGAGCGTCGAAAAAACGTCGTAACTCGGCAACTTAAGTGTATGGTGAGTGCAATGGAAACGTGTTTTCCTCACTTTTCATCAGCGTTATCCATGTATTCAGCGAGTTTGATCAATCGATAAAATGAAAACAAATATTGCATGGGAGTAGGGGCAAAAAGGGACAGATGCTTAATAAAAAGCTTTCACAAAATGGCCACAGGTTGAGTATTTTTCGAAAGCAACTAATAGCAAAGGGAGAAGAGGGAAGAGTGACAAGAAGGACATAAGATTAAGTTCCACCGCATCACATTCCATGCAAGGGTGGGCCTATAGTGATGCACGCCCTTGAGCTTTTCGCCACAAGTAGCTGAACCCGCCAGTATCGCCTTCGTTGAAGTAACCCTAACATGTTCCATATGTGTGGCTGGTTTCGCGACCTCATTCGTGTGGCCAAAAACAGGACCTAATGGCACACACCAGAAGTGGTAGCGGGCTGACAATGAGCCCATTGAAGCAGCCCTCGAAACTTCGTTTTTCGAAACTAGAAGAGGGTACAAACAATAATGCACCAGCGCCGGGACCTGTTTGTGCAGAGCATCTTACGCTACCCGTTAGTGTACCAGGTATAGCAGCCTCCTACTGGAATGAGGCGATCTGAACGGTGCGGTGCTATCACGAAAACTAAAGTGAACCTGATTTTTTGGTCGGTTTTTCATGGAGCGTCCGCGAAAACGAAGATAAAATGGGAAAACGCTTAAAGAATCCCAGAAGAGCTTGCGTCGAAGAGTCTATTCTGTGGGTGGGATAGAGTAGCCCACGAATATGATAGACGTGTCGTTGCCAGTCTCGAAAGTGCGCGACAATGGCGCTAAAGCCGTGGTGATGTGATGGCGACTAATATGAACTTATGGACGATATACCTCACACCCCAAGATACGCAGCATGGATTACGACGTAGCGACTAATTCAAATACGCGCGGGTTAGCCGAGCCGTGGAGCGAGCAAGTTGGGAAAACTCGTCCGGCCCCGCCCCTTCCACCGCAGTTCTCATACCAATTCGATGTGGGGTTGTTGCTTGATGTTGATTAATCTTCTCGAGTTTTCACGTAATGCTTCCAATTTTTCGGACCACTAAACCTAGTCAGCCAAAAATTCACCTGACATAAACGATTTCATTGAAATGCGTGGCGCGTCCCAAATCTCACCTTTGAGTATCTGTCTGAATGCCAGAACGAGAGCAACCTATTGTCTGTGAGCAGGACCTTTAGGTATGGGGGCTTACCTGACATGGGAGCGCTTCAATTCAGCGAACATAGCTGTAGTAATTGCACCACTCATAGTTGCTGCACATCTCTACTCACTAAGCAAATACGGTACTGCTGCTTGCACAACTTTGATGTTTCCGGAGCATAGAAACCTGGCGCACTTCCCAAAAATTATGCTTTTGTTTTTCAGAGTTACAAAAAGGATAAATGTCGAGAACAAATGGCAAAAAATGTTGACGCTATACTTAGGAATTCAAAAGGACCAGTAAGTCTTTTGGCGCTCGGAATGCTGAGCAACCCTACCCTTACAAGGAAGG
This sequence comes from Ostertagia ostertagi, assembly GCA_036418205.1. Classification (NCBI taxonomy): domain Eukaryota; kingdom Metazoa; phylum Nematoda; class Chromadorea; order Rhabditida; family Trichostrongylidae; genus Ostertagia; species Ostertagia ostertagi. Next base: position 69,754 of record MU868525.1, read on the forward strand.
TCTTTCAGGGTGTGCCAAGCTTTTTCAAAACGGTCTTTTGCATGATATAGGGGCACATGCGGGAACCACAGAACCATGGTTAATTTTTCCTGAACGGCCCTCTGAATACCAGAAAAGGGGGTCCCTAGTCACACCTTTTTCACCAGTTTTTCAATCAAAGTCTATTTGTAAGGGTTACTGACGTTCCTAATCATGAATTTGGTACTAATTATTCATGCTAACTCCATTTTGCGCGAATTTTGGAAACGTCAACACGAAATGCAAAAACTTGTCACCACGAGGAATCGAACTAGGGACCCTTTTCTGGTATTCAGAGAGCCGTTCAGGAAAAATGAACCATGCTTCTGTGGTCCCCATATGTGCCCCAATGTCATGCAAGAAACCATTTTGAAAAAGCTTGGCACACCCTGAACGACCTCCCTTGTTAGCACCCTTGACGCGAGCAGTCCACTGTTGGGATTTCGACTCATATGTGGTCCCAGGTCTGAGTTGCAACTAGTTACTACGGTAATTGCCTGAGATTGTCTTCCAACGTTCAAAAATGATGGCTCCATGTACGATAACCTCTTCTGATGAATGATCATCAATACATGTGTTTCCGGGGAGGGAAGGATTCGCTGGGACGTTAGCCAGACAGATCGGCGAAAAGAAGAGCAACGTGTAGTGACAGTTCTCCATCACGTTCGGTTAGTGTTGTACGGTGAAAATCCACTCAGGGGGGGGCATTCCTCCTTCGGGAACCTCTAATAGTAAGACTAAAGGTAAGTTAATAGTGCAGTGCATCTTTGATAAGGACTGGTGGATATCCTACATTCAACACCTCTTGCCCACGTCCTATCCAATCTCCCGCATCATCCATTCCTGTAGCTTCCGATCCCCTGACGAATTGTGAGAGAAGTGCTTCTCCATCACACCGGTACTTATCGAAGCAGACTTTGAATGAGTCTATTATGTATCACACGTTAGTGCTCTCGTTCTTATTTAAAGGAAGCGATTACGATAAAGAGGGAGCGCATCGGGGAAGCATATGCACCACACGAATCAGTTACTTGGCTGCCAGGGAAGCGAGATGTGGCGCTTTCACGACGAAAGGTGCGCTGGTTGCTGAGCAGGACTTCGAAAGCACTCCGCCCCAAAAGCGATCCGCCCACTAGTTTACTTGTTGATTTGGACGAGCTGCGTTGCCAGCAGCGGCGCAAATGGAGCATCTCGATTAAAGCGTGTTTGGCATGGTGCCATCAAACGCGTTGCGGTGAACTCGTTCATACGTCCACTTTCTGAGCTGTTACCTGTTCATGAGTGAAAACCAACGGCCAAAAAGGGGGTCCCGTTTTGCGTTTTCTTGACGGATTTTCTGCTTTTTTCGCTACTGGCGTACCATTGAGCACCACCACGTCACACTAAACCTTCTTGAATTTATCGTAATCGCTGCCTTTAAGTACCGGAAAACTCAATGGAGTAGCCTCCCCCTCCTCCCTCAAAGTGGATTTTCACCGTGTTGTACTCGGCGAAACACCAGTTCGGGATGGGGGGGGGACACTCCATCGTTTCTCTGAGAGCGCTCGTGACATGTGATCGACTCATTTAAAGTATACTTCTGATAAGTATCGGTGTAATGTGGAAGAAACCCTGAGATGCTTTCACATTTCCGCCTGCCATGGTCCAAGGGAACGGTCCTGGACCAGGAGAATGGACACCTCTGCAAGGGCTAAGGGTGGAGGAGCTCCAGGGTGGATGACCTGTGCAGAAAAGTGGATGGGATGTGGGCAGGTAGTGTGGAATGTAGGACATCCACCGGTCCTTATCAAAAGTACGCTCGAAATGAGTCGTTTACTTATCTTATCCGTAGTGTTCGATAGCCCAAAGAACTGCTCTCTAGTACTACGGATAAGATAGCAAGGAAAGCCCCCCAACTGGATTTTCACCACCAATCTCTTTCTTACTCGGTGGATCCAAAGCAAGCTGAAAGGGCCAGGATTCCCGAGCTTGACAGAGCCACCTTGCGCAGTCCTCGTAGTGATAACAGTACGCTCTCTACAAAACGAGTCTAAGGCACGCCCCAGGAGCAAACCTGTGTGGTTCTCCCATTCAAAAATGGCAGCGTTGACGGGAAGTGGGCCAGCAGGAAAGAAAACGGAAATAGTTCAACAAAAAAGGACCCAATCAACCATAGGATTTGACTATGCCAGGCAATGAAAGGCTTAGCACGGAACAGAGAGGATAGGTGAGAGAGCACAACAGTAGGGAGAGTGCCAGATGGCAGTAAGAGGAAAAAATGGCAGCGGTTGAAGCGGATTTCGTGAGCCTCTTGTTGCTCGCTTTAGAGTCGAAAGAACGAGAAATCTGCGACCTCTGAGAGTGGCTGCGTCCTACTCACCACAAAGATTCATTCACCTTAACTTATCTTGGGTTGTGCCTTTAGGTCTGCCTCTTTCTGATTAGAGAGCTATTTGAAACCAAGCAGCGTTCCAAAATAGAGTTTTTGTCACTCTGTTTTCCCCATCTCACTTACCTATGACTCATTCAATTCAAGAGCGTTCTCACCGAACTAACCAACCATCAAATGAAGGAGTATGTACTGAACCTGGGCGGGATTCGCGAACCACGAAAGTGGGTGACCTCCTCCAAGAGTGAAAAGTACGCCAATGATTTTCCGAGGAATTCCAAGTATTATTTAAGAATGTTTACAGATGAATACTGGAGCCCACACGCTCTACGAACATCTCACTGCGAAAAAGGATGACGACGACATTAAAGCAGTGAGAGCTTGTTTTTCTAAGAATCTCGGTGGACGTGATTCGACTTTTCATTTCAGAACAATTCACAAAGGTCAGTTTATTTAGGGCTCCTGCCAGAGGCTAGTAAACCTCACGGATAAAGGGGTAAGTTTCACTTTTCCGCAGGTTCCTCTCGAGCTCCTCAAACTTCCCCGGACAGATGTAACATGCTGAGCTATCCACGCATGATTTACGGGTTGCGCCACACATTTCACGCCCGTTCAAAATTCACAAAGAATGCTAAAGTTTGAATGTGTATCAGCACTACACAATGGATTTTAACTGGACGGCCTTGACATCGAGCATAACCGAGAGCATTGTCTATGGGGAGCCTGATCCTCTCATCACGATCTCGAAACGAACATCACTGAATGCTTCAGTACGGGCGCCCACGTCGGAAAACTAACATGATGAACGAGTTAGTCCTGGGTTGATTTGTTGGGAAAGCGACTTGACGAGGGTGTGACAAGATGGAGGTTGTAGTGAAAAAGACGGGGAACACCCGATTCCACGGTCCCTTCCACCTCACAGGCGGAGTTCACGATGAAAAGACATCCCACTAGAAATCAAGGTGGAGGTGGTCAGTGACGCATGAATGAAGCAAGGAGAACAACCTAGAACCCGAGAATTTGAATCCCCTTCTGATCGTTGCGTTAGGCGTGTCCTCATTGGTGGTTACCTCATTGAACGCTAACACACTTTCTGAGGCAGCTAGAGCTTAACGGCGAGGGGGCGGGGCGGTCCATGGCCATAGCGGCGTGGAGACGGCCATCCTCCATAGATCTCTAGAGGCATATCGTTTACTGCAAATTGCGTGTCGCTTCGCACCCTTACAGGGGTTCGCCTTTCTTTCCATTGGGTAGGTTTCCTCTTCTTCGACCTACGACATTATCGTGGAATCCTCTTTCAACGCTCGTCTCAGAAATCGGCATATTGCGCAGGCAGGACGAGCATCGTCGACGTTGAAAGCACTGTAGAAGCTCCTTTTTACATGAAAAATGGAATCCGAAGTTCCAAATTTCGCCACCGGTCAAAAATAAAGAACGCTGTCGTCATTTATCGAGGAATCGAAGGTAGCAGGGACAGACGTCTCTAGCGATTTGTGGTGATCGTTGGATGAGAGCGGACACTACCTGGAACTTCGCGAAGTCAACGAAACACCAGGCGTCGCCCTGATTGTCAGACCCCACCTCCAAACATGAGATGCTTTGTGTCCCTCAAGCAGAAAAAGTCTACTGGAGTATTCTTGGGCGTGACAAGGATGAATCGGGACCTTGCAGATGCTCGTATGATTCCAGTGAGCAGCAGCACGACAGATAATGTCACCGATCCTTTCAGTATAAGGAGATGGGCCATGGCAACTGGGAGCCACTACGGCACACTGGATCCAGGTGGCCATAAAGGTCAACTGTCCGTTAGGATTTTCTCTACGATTGGGGGGAGGGGAGGGTTATTTTTGCGATTTTAAGGAAAGACGTTGTATATGAATAAGGTCGTAGTTATAGAGAGAAATGGGAAGAAGTAGTTTTCTACAAATCTGGAGAAAATTCAAAGAAATTCCACGCTATGTGTCGTTTTAACAGTCATTTATACCCCTCTCCCCCTCACTCGACGCACCTCAGTTTTGGGGGTGGAGTCCAAAGTGTGTCATGATTAGCCAGAATAAAGACGCGATGGCGCGTTGGGAACACTTCCCAAGACGGGGAGGAGGGTGGGAGGGGAGGGGAGAAAGAAGGAAATGTTCTATCTCAAGAGTTTTCCAACGTGGGGGTTGACCTTCCGCCCGCTAGGCTATCTTGTCTCACTAAAGACAACATAGCTTTCCGCCCCAAAGATGCTGAATGATTG
>MU868525.1:83907-98613 GCA_036418205.1 Ostertagia ostertagi
CTTTCTGGATCAACGCCAAGTTCCCTAGATTTAATAGGAGGGGAGTGTGTTGCGGTCACTGCAGAGCTGGCACCCTTTGCGGCCTTGTATGGCTTTTGAACTCAGATTCGCTGTGACTTTAGGTCATAATTGTTTCGAATTTTATAAAATTCGTTTGTCGAAATATTACCTGCACTACTTTGCCTTACGAGGGAAAGGTCACCAGGCCGGTCCGGCCATTTGCAATGAGGTGTATACCTATGCATTCGTCTTGAGACGATAAGCTAGAAACCGCTTTTCTTATCTGCTAAACGGTGCTCTGAACGGAGTTACGGAAGTTTTCCCTCAACACTGTACTTAAATGCTATATTCGAGTGCTATCGCATGGAGCCGCCTTATGAACCGCAGCGAGGAGGGCATTTATACGAGCGGGATGGTGTAGGTGGTAACGCTGCAGTCTCGTAGACGAGAGGTCATGGGATCGGTTCTTGGCGGTGTAAGTGCTTTTGCTTTTTTGACAACATGAGTAAAAAAGGCTTTTAGCGACGTTATTTCGTCAATGCCTGCCTCTCTGCCTGTGTAAAGAGTTTGCGAGCACCTGATTGCAGGTGAGCCACGATTTGCCCATGACTGACCACGACGCTCATACTTCCTACTCAAGCATTTTTGCGCAAAATGAGTATGATATTCGTGTTCAGGGGGTCAAAATACCCTTGGAACAAGCTTCCAGCCAAATCTGAGATTTTGACCTATCTTTGAGAGAGGGCAGTCACCGAAGTCAGCCAAGCGCACAAAAGGGATGAATCGAAAACGAACTGGCAAAAGCACCACCCCCGAATTGGGATGCAGAGCCATGTAAATCATTCCCATTATTCGAAACGTAAGTCAGTTGAACGTTTTCTTCGGAATCTTGGTTGAAGGGGCGATTTCCATCCCAAGGTTCAACGATAAATTGATGATATGATGGTTGATGATGGTTGGCTCACCTCACCCAATTTTAAGGTTGGGTCAAAATCTCAGATTCGGTAGGAAACTTATCTCCAAGGGTAGTTTGATCTCCTGAACACGAATATCACGCCTGTTTGCCGCGAAAAAGCCTGACACGTGCATTACGGGCACCATGTTCATACATGGACAAATGCCGGACACTGCCCAAACCTGCAAGGAACTGCTCGAAACTCTTCATAGAGGCAACTAATGGCAAGTGTTGATAAATTACAAAGTTAGAAGCTTTCTGGCTACATCTTCAAGAAACAAAAAAAACAGACTCTCCGAGGAACCGTTCCCACGACCTCTTGCTCGCGAGTTCGGGGCACTGCCACTGCGCTTCCTTGCTTTATAACTACGTTCAGAGAATCGTTTAGCAGATAAGGAAGGCAGTTCTGAGCTCAGCGCCTCGAGGCGACTTCAACGGTATACGACTCATTGCAAATGGCCGGACCGGCCTGATGACCTTCCCTCGTTAGCAAGAAGAAAACCGCATTACTGCACCATGGACCAACATTTCTAGCCACCCAAGCTCTCTTCAAATGATCAGGTTGGCCTGAAGGTTTGACTGGTTAGCTCAAGACGAAAGTATACTGCCGTTTGTATCGGAAGCAATCGTATACTGGTTGCATTTGAGCCTATGTGGCATCACCTATCAAACAGTCGCGATTTTGAGCTTCGCGCAGTAGGCCTTCAATACTTTGCAGGGGTTATGACTTACAGGACGATAAGGAAGCAGTTCGCAGACAATTTCAGAGCTTCCTCCCTGAACTCGCTTACCCTACTGTTTTCCACAAGTTCACAAAAGTTTTTTGTTAACCCTGACTCACCCCTTATAGGATGTCCAGCATGATCGAATAGTATCAGAGAGTAGTAAAACACTGCTGCAATTCCCGTTATATACTAGAGTCAGCAGAATCAACTGGAAACACCGCTCGAAGGATTTCAAGTGCGGCAGGTTCCACGTCAAGTCCGCACCCCCCCTCCCCATATCATACTTCAAGATATGGACTGTAGGTGCATATGTCAGACTAAGCGATCGTGCAACCGCGACCGCCACAGCGTAGAGGGCCCAACGCAAACCATACGAATCAATAACGACACGCCCAACTCGACCATTGGTCACAAACGGCCACGACGCTGTCGCGATTGCGCGCACAATCGCCGAGTCTGACATTCACCATACGGTATAATCATCGCTATCTATAGACAATGGTCGTTATCCAGGGAAAAACGCTTACATGCTGAATGATCGTGACTGTACCAGCATTCAGCACCAAATGTGGGTGTGCGTCATATGGCGCGATCCCATTGGCATTGGAGCGCACAGGCCGTAATTACCACATCCTGCTGTGGCCGGACAACTCGTCCGCGCAACACATTCTGTTCCGTTCCTCTTGCCTTGGCATCAGGCCAGCGAAGCTATCCGCTCTTTTTTAGATCTTTGGGACTCAGCGAGATTTTTGAGACCCAAATTATCAGATCGATCAATTACTGAAGTCTAGTAGTTGAGTGATACGGACGAGTTGTCCGGCCGCAGCAGGATGGGGCAATTGCGGCCTGTGCGCTCTAATGCCAATGGGATCGCGCCATATGACCGCCTCCCCCAAATGTCAGACTACTGTTAGAAGCCTCAAGCCCACTCGTAACCGCTTTAAACTTCAAAAGTAACTAACAACTTTTACTGCCAGTCATGCTGTTTGAGTCGTCAGTATGACTGAACCTTATGGTCCTCACCACGTACAATTCAACAATGGTAGAAAATGTCCATTATCTTATTATTCGGACAAAAATTATAAAATGTACGCGTGAATCGAGAAAGACATGCATCACACAAGCAGAGCTACAATAATAATATGTGGTGATTAGAAGAGCTCATACCCTACTGGAGGTGCTCCTGATCCTGCTGATCACAGCCCGCTCTTTCACTTTTCACATTGCTTGCAGAACATGTGTGTACAACAAGAAACATTTACCAAATCCAATCACTTTAGTAGCTGTATATAGAAATCTGTTCGGGTAACATGATCACTCATACCTCTGGAAATAACAAATGCCTAAACAGAAATTGACCTCGGCGGATCTGAGGACACCTGATTAGAAACCACACTAGCATCCAGGTTTAGGAGTTGGCGCTTGTCATGCGCTACTTCACAATTGCTGTTAAAAGCATTGTACCGAATAGAACCCGTCTACAGTATCTAGAAACCTGAAAGATTCCAAAGAATTCCCTAGTATGAAGAAAAAAAAAGAGGACAATAAATATTACGGTTACATTGGAAGCACGAAAGAGAAATGAGCAATGCGAGGAGGACAACAACAGAATTTCGATTGATTAGTTGCGAGTTTCTAAACAAACATAAGAACGGAGAAATATGCACAAGCGAGAATGCCAAAGGCAATATACACAAGATGACCAAATTGAACACTTCAAACACCGGGCCACAACAAAAACATAACACTAGCGTAGACTCGAGATTCAATATATGCTAGATGATACATAAGTCAGTACGAACACGACGTCTTAACCCACATAATCTAGAAGCGCCGACTTATAGATCAGTGCATACCCATATTAATGAAACTAATCTTTGGTATCAAGATCAGCTCGTTCCCACATCCACTGATAATGAACTGTCTACCATGCAATACATTCGATAAGCTACTAATAAACTCTGTTGTGCAGTTCCGCTTCAGGGCAAGCAGATGGGAGACTGATTAAGCTGAAATAAGTTCGCTTGAAAAAAGACTGGAATCTTCTGACTCTTGTTTCTCAAAATACTTTTTCACCGTCTCTAAAGCTACGCTAATAGGTGATTAAAGGAATTCTTCGCGGAAAATTCTTGCATTCTTTCTTACATGAATGTGTCAGTTGTGATCACTGGAAACAGCACACAAAGTTTCACGCATGAAGATTCGGTTTCCGAAGAGAAACAAACGTACAAAAACTACACTCTATGGACAATCGAAGGTAATTCGGGCGGAGCCAAAGGCGAGGAAAGAAGTTGGCCTTTGGCCGGCTACGTATCAGGCGACGCAATGAAAGAATCGGGTTAAAGCGCGCGATTTCGGAGAGTAGAGACAAATCGATCGATGAATAGGATGGAGTAGAAGTGTAAGATGTGAATGCAATAAAGCAGAAGCCAGAAAGAGCTTCTAGTGAAGGCACTCCAAGAACCAAGTGGAAGCATCCCCGTCGCCAGCATTCGTGAAAGACGTCCGTGGGCAATTCGAACGCGTAGCAGCCCTTTCGATTTTTCGAATTTTTTACCAAAACAAAAAGCAATATTTCTGTTCTTTTCATTATTATCGTGTATAAGTCTCAAGCCAGTGATTTATGGCTGAAATAGAATCATGATTTTTCTCCGTGAAAGGATTCCTTTAACATTGGCGAACGAGTGTGACGCGTTTACACGTCTCGAAGTTATACGAGCCGATTTCAGACTTTGTGAATCGCGCGATTTGCTAGCGCCTGCGGTCGCGTCGCGGCCAGTGAATCACTCAATTGACTGATACCGCAGCGCGACCGCGGACGCTAGCGAATCGCGCGATTCGCAGGAGAGGTCTGGGAGAGTCGGGCGCTTTCAGGCCCGGCTGTTTTACTAGCGCAGGTGTGGCTGCGGCTGTCTTCCAAGCGTTGTTTGTATTATCTACGTAGACGCATACAGTGTAGACCTTATATAAGCGCCTAGTCAATGAAAGTATGTGGGTGAGTAGGCTCGAACAGTAGGCGCTAGAGCCTCCTGTCGGACGTTCGGGCGCGTATGAGAGTTTGGGAGGGATCGGTTAGAGTCGACGCTTACGCACGGTTTGCCGTGGTGCCAGCGCCGGTGGCGCGCAACTTGGAGATGCGCGCTGGATAAGAAGAGTAGAGTAGACGAAGCGCATATTCAGAATTGCTCGATGGGGATGTCGAAGTAGGCCGTTTCTGATCTCAGAAGGTAGCACCATGGAGTCGACTCGTGCATTAACTGAGCGGCGATAGTGTTGAGCAGCGCCATGCGCCGAGCCTTCTGTGGGGTGCTGGTCATGTTTGCGTGGCCGCATCACGTGGCGTTTTAGAATTTTGTAAATTTAGGGGTTGGGGGGGGCGGGGGGGGTGGGGGGTCCGTCGCGGGGGGGGGCCGCGGTGAAAGGGATAGGAGAGGGAGAGGAGCATTTGCATTCGCGCCGGAGTGTAAGGGCTGGTGGGTTGAGCGGAAGAGAAAGGCCACTCATTCAGTAGGCGCGAACGAATGCATCCGGGGAGCGCTGGGCGGAGAGTCCGGTGGGAGTGGCAAGTGCGCAACTTACACCGCGAGCGGTGCCGGGTAGTGGCAAATCCGGGGGGGGCCAAGGCAGAGCCTTCTATCCGCTATTGGAGGCGGGTTAATTGGAACCAGTCATGTATGCTGGGAGGATAAAAAAACAGCTTGAGCGTATGTCATCGGTTGGGCCCGCGCAGAGTCAGGTGAGATAGGCCATCAGGGTGCGGGGCATGTCTGGGAGCGCCACGTACCGAAGTGTTACGGAAACTGGGGAAGGCAAGAATCGGTGCCAGGGTATGCCAAGAAGAGATTGGGATGCAACGCGCAAGGATGCTGTTCGGTGTATCCGTTTGAACAGTGCATCTATTTATGGGCGGCAGAAGAGATGCCGCATTTGAGGACACATTGACGCCCGCCCGCGCGTTTTGGCGTGTGTCGCGCACATGCTGTGCGGATTGGGCGGGAGCTGATGCCGCGTGGCGGCGGCGATACTCGGCGATGCTCAATGTCATACTGTGGGGACATTTCGGTGCGTTTTCCGCGGGTTGAGCGGGACCCAGCATTAACATGGATGGCGTGCGGAAGCGGGGGAGTTCACGTTTCGATCCCCTATACCAATTTGAATTTTCAAGTTTTGTTTAGTTGTTGTTGTTTTTAGTTCTATGATTGTGTTCTTCGGCGGTTACCATTGGTCACAATAAGTGCTTGAGCTCGGTTTCGTACGTCATTTCTGTTGCGGCTCAGTAGACGTGTTGATAAGGATAAAATGTTCGTGCGATTAACAGTTTGGTTTTTCGGTAGCCAAAACGGATATGGAACTCGAAGTTTAGAGCCAATTTCGGCTATACTTTTGATGATAAGTTGTTCAGTAGGTAGGCGTATTAGAATCTGATTGTTTGTGTTGAAATTGAAGTTGTCGACATGCCACACGTTCTACGGATTAATGAGACTAACGGAAGTCAATTAGTCAAAGAAGTATTGGAAAGGTTCATGGGGGAGCAAAATACAGATGTGCATACCCGGCGATGCACAAATGTCAGATGTGGGAGTTTCGACGTGCATACCCGGCGATGCACGCGGGGCTTGCCAAGCGCTGGGTAAGAAGGTATAAGATGTGAATGCAATAAAGCAGAAGGCGAGAGTTTCTAGTGAAGGCACTCCAAGACCAAGTGGAAGCATCCCCGTCGCCAGCATTTGTGAAAGACGTCCGTGGGCACTTTGAACGCGTAGCAGCCCTTTCGATTTTTCGAATTTTTTACCAAAACAAAGCAATATTTCTGTTCTTTTCATTCTTATCGTGGATAATGAGTCTCAAGCCAGTGATTTATGGCTGAAATAGAATCATGATTTTTCCGTAAAGGATTCCTTTAAACATTGCGACAGTGTGACGCGGTTACACGTCTCACCTTAGGCCGATGTCAGACTTTGCGAATCGCGCGATTCGCTAGCGTCTGCGGTCGCGTCGCGGCCAGTGAATCACTCAATTGGCTGGTACCGCAACGCGACCGCGGACGCTAGCGAATCGCGCGATTCGCAAAGTCTGACATCGGCCTTAACCCCTTTTTCTAGCGCATGTGCTCTTCCCAAGTTGTTTGTATTTATTCCGTAGACCATACATTAACCTATAAACGCCGTGGTCAATGAAATAGTTGGATAGGCTCGAACATAGCAGCTAAGCCTCCTTGTTTCGGGCGCTATGAGAGTTGAGGGGATGGTAGAGTCGACGCTTAGCACTTTTTGCGTCGGCGTGCCGACGCCGTGCGCGCAACTTGGATGCGCCCTATAATAAGATAGAGTAGACGAGCGCATATCAGTTCTCATGCACTTCAAGTAGCTTTCTATACTCAGAATAGACCATGATCGACTCTTCATTAACTCGGCATAGTTAGCAGCGCATCGCAGCCTCCTGTGGGGATGTGTCATGTTTGCGTGCGCATCACGTGGCGTTTAGAATTTGAATTTAGGTGGGTGGAAGGATAAAAGGATGAAGCATTTGCCATTCCGCCCATGTAGGTGGGTTTGAGGGAAAAAAGCACTCATTCATACCGAACAATCATGCACCTGGGCGGAAGTGGTGTAGTGGCAAGTGGCACGCTTACCACGCGAGCGGTCCGGGGATCAAATCCTGGGTCGTGCCAACCAAGCCTTCCATCCCTCCGGGGTCGGTTAATTGGTACCAGACTTGTCTGGGAGGATAAAAACACTGACTTGTACATCGGCTGGCCCCCGCAAGTCATTGTATAGGCCACATCGCATTCAAACGCCACTACGAATGTACAAATGGAAGTAGAATGCGTGCCGCATCCCAAAAAGGGATTGATCAACGGCAAATGCTTTATCCCTTATCCTTTAACCATGCATCTTTATGCGAGATAGAATGCCCATTTAAATGCATAGTGCACCAGAGATTAGAAAGCATATCGAGAGGAAATGCAGTCTTTGGCGGTTTTTGTCCACAACAAGAGCCGATTTTAGCCAACTGCAAAAAAAAACTGGAACAACTAGGCTGGTGTCGGAGACCGCGATCCGCCCGGCGACGAATCACAGAAATCACAAGCCCGATCAATACTGCGAGGTGCTCTCCAATCCCGCCGCCATTTCTGCTTGATGGTGATGGTTGAATGACGACTGTTTGATTCTACTTGTTTCATATTCAGTGTTTCAAATGTTCAAATGGGGCACTTGCAATTCCAGCGAATCGCGCGAAAGATCGCGGACTCCGGCACCAGTTTTAGGAGGACAAATCCACTGTACTGCGACATTCCGTAATATTCTAGATTCCAAATTTGTAAAAATTATACGTTATTCAATGAAAACATCTAGCACATCATAATGAAAAAAAAGCTTGACTCTCACCTAACTCGCAGTTGGAGACGGATCGTCATCATCGTACGATCTTTCTCCCGCATGACCTAACATTTGCTCCCCTCTCGGATCCATTTCTGTGGCCCAGCTATAGTTCAACAGCGCCAAATGATTATTTCCCAATCGCCTATGAACCTTCCCTTAAAAGCATAAGATTAATTTCATATAAACACCATATAAAAAACGAAACCGAACAGAATTACCCAATAAGTGGTAGATATACGCCTCATCGGGTGAAACTTCTTTGAGCTCATTGAGCTCCTTAACGCACTCCTCGTTATGTTTCGTGTCGAAAAGTAGTCGAGCCCTATTGTATCGACAAGCAACGTCGTCAGGGTCCAGAGCCAGAGCCTATAGTTCCATGAAAACAATAATACGCCAGCAATTCAAGCCGTAATGGGAAGGAAAGCAGGGAAAAACCTACCCTATCAATTAGTCGCATCGCTCTTTCAGGGCGATTTAGTGCTTGCTCTATTTGCGCCAATTGACAAAGCATCGCTCGGTTGGTTGGATTAATTGTGACAGCTTTAGAGATATTGACCTAAATAAAGAAAGTTGGAAACTAAAAAAGCCAAAAAGAAGAATCTTCTACTCGATTCTTACATTTATTCCACTACTATGAATAACAATCTTTGTCCAATACTTCCTAACGAAATTAAGTAACGCCATAACCCCCACCCAACCCTATTCTAACCTTACCCTAGGGTTGGGGTTAGATCAGAGTTATCGTTAGTAGGGTGAGGATTATCGATCGTCGAGTTCACCTATTATCTAATTGGGATGACCTGTATTTAGCGGTTGGCCCGTCAACTCTCTAGATTACTAGACTTTAAAAGAGTCCCCCCCCGTTCATCGAGTTTTTGGAAGTTTCTTCTAATTTTTCACCACAGTAACCATTTAGGATCCTACTTTGAGTTTTAAACAGGAAACAGAGGCAATTTATCCCCAGAGCTGCCTTCGAAGGCAGGTGGCACGAAAGTAAGATGTTGACAAAAGGGATACCTGCTCAACTTGAAGAAAGGCTGGGCCTGCGGGAAAGAACGCCAATGGCGACGTGATAAGAATTCACCCACCCTTATAAAGCTTTAGCGCCTCCTCTTCTACTGTCTCAGCCCTCGCGTTGGACTTATCTGGCAGAGCTAGAATGGGCCACGAGGATGGCGGTAGATCTCGTAAAATGTTGTCCAGTGCGCGCAATAAAGCTTTTTCTTCGCCACTCGTCTACTACCACAAATTTAATTTTTAATGATTTCCCGTCAAGAGCCACAGGTGTGATTCTCTTTGACTTCACCTAAGCTGTGCAATATTTAGAGCATGAGACGTTTTCAAAACTTCTGTACCTGAGCAAGACCCATTTGTTCCTTACGAAGATGAACCAGACCAAGTCCATGCCAAGCTCGATAATCCTTGGGAGAAATTTCCAACGCTCGTCTTTAAATAATTTAACAGTAGCAATGATGATCGTTTCAAAGTTACAAGATAAGGAACATCTGTCAACGTCCTTACACTTACACACCTGAATGCGTTCGCAGCTCGGTCGTATTCCTCTTGAAAAATGAGCTCATGTCCCAGCAAAGTGTAAGCATATGCAAAGTATGGATCCAGCTGTATTGCGCGTTCCATACAATCCACCGCTTTTGCATGCTAAACAAAAGAGCCTCCAAAACACATGTAGCGCTGAGGAACTATAATCAACAATCACCTGTCTTTGCAGAGAGAAACAGTTTCCGGCAACACACCAAGTCTGCGGTCTTGACCGGGCCTCGGTCGTCAAATGCTGCGCCAATGACGATAGCTCATGAGCATCTTGAAGATGCCACAATGCTGTTGACAGCAACTCCATCCCCTACAATCGATCATTTTTGGAAGGGTGAAAAAAAAGAGAAGAAGTGAGGAAGTCTACCTCTGTCCGATGTGGATACAATCTCCGTAACTTTTGAAGGATATCTTTAGCACAATTATATTCGGTTAACTCAAAGGCTATTCGCGCTCGCATGTGCAGAGCTATTGGCAAATCGGCCATCCACGGTGGAACAAGATCTGAACAAAAGTTTACTTAGAAAAATCAATATCTCTCAATTAAGAGAGCATACCTAGAATTTTTTTAGCCGCACTCCAACGATAAGACCCAATAGCCTCTTCAATAAGAGCAAACGACTTCACGCACAGAAATAAATCCTCTGAAAAACAAATGAATGCAGTATCACTACAGCACGGAAAGAAAAGTGAAGCTGAATGAAAAATGACGAACAACAACAGAAACCATGTACGCTCCGATCATTCGTCAAAGAATTCTATCATCTGGAAAGAAAAATCAAGGAAAATCGGCTTACTGTAGACAGAGCTGTATTCTTTATCATGAAGATCATTCCTATTTGTATTGGATGAAGTAGGAGACGGACATGCAGGTAGAGCATTGGTGGGAGGTGTGGTCGATGTCACGTTACGTATGTTGCCACTATTCGATCCTAATGGTTGCTTCGTGACTGAATCACTCCGCTGCTTTCTAAAGGAAAAGAATTATGGGCTATCAAGACTAAGTAAAGGTAAAAGAGAACCTTGAGGATGGAGATCGTTCTGTCCGCGAAATCTCAGCTGAAGGACCCATCTCATTGATCCTAGTTATTGCTCGCAAACTGTGCTGCTGCAAAAGTAATGCTATGTACAACAATATCCGAAATTCTTTGCGATATCGAAGTAAGGTTTGTTTTCGTTCTCATCTAAGGTGCGACTGTGGTCGATACAGTCTACATGAAACATTTGCCTTCAATCACTGAAACGACTTTTTATTAGAAACCAGTTTGGCTCCGCGCTACTGCGCGCGTTCAGTATTGGGTTGTAGCATAATATCGTAGCGTTTTTTTAAGCGTATAAATTCAATCAGTAGCATCACCTTAAAAGTCACTAATACTATTTGAAAGTACTCTTCCCGCTCTACAAAACCGTGTTGTCATTTTCTTCAACACTTGTAGCTGTACTCAGGTATAGAGCTTAGAAGTTGAAAAATCCAGGCGAAAATCGGCGTTTCGACAGCTGCTATTCCTCGGTTAAATAAAGAAGAAAAAACGCCAGCTTGGAAGTTCTTTTGAATCCATTGTTCTAATCGAACCTTGCTCTAAACGATCCTACCTTTTTCGCTCAAATTAAACCATATTCATTTCGTACAAATTGAGAATAATAAGGACTCCGAAAACGAGCTCAATATTTTTTAAATTCTATATCCGGTGATCTCCTGCGAAATGCAATCAAAGTTGTAAATAATGACGAAGTGAACATCACTGATTAGTTTTATGTTTTTATTTTTTGCTTCAAATGTTTGTGTGAAAAAATGAAAAATGCAAGCGCTACGATATTATGCTCCAACCCAATAGTGACTTCAGTGAAGCTGCACAACTTGTGAACCAAACCACCTGTTAGGGTTTCCCACAATCATCATCTTCTGGACACGCTAGCCCTTTAACTTATTTTCCACAGGTTTTCCCGCTTAACGCCATCGACCCATTGCACATGGTATAGCACATCTATCTATCCCTGTATGGCCACGTGCTGCACATGGTGAAGCACTGTTTGCAAGGATGTAATCGAGATTTGCTCACGCTTTGAAGCAAAGAGAATACAGTTCCGAATCAGGAACCAGAATGAGGGGAGCAACTTACAGACTTGGGAATGGGTCATATGAAGAAAGTTGTACATTATCGATTACTATTGTGAATTTCCATCGGCTGGTTTCCAAGGTTTCCTCCTTGCGCTTGTGTAGGCTTATATTGAGCACTAGCTACTTTCCTGCGCTCACTATTTACCTCTCCCTTCCCCCGGTCTTATCCTGGTCACGTTATCTGTACTTTCTTACTATTTACTATTGGTGCCCTGGGTCTTCGATGGCTTACAAGTGGAATGGATAAAACACAAACCACAAAACTTGGCATCAACTGGCCACTAAACATTAGAATAGCAGAATTTCACAACCATTGGTGGCTCATAGGTGTCGGTATTAAAAAAAATAGCAGGACCTCACTCGAAAAAAAAAGGCAAGAGCCGGAATGTTCACAAGAGTACGAGCTAGCGCACAATTCCCAACAAAATGAATTACTTGAAAGAACACAGCTATTTAAGCATATGCTCAAAAATACACATCGGAATCAGATAATCCAGTTTAAATAACTACATATGAAATCGAAGAAATGTGATTTACGCATAGCCACAAATGGTGCAGGAAACTAACCTGACGAACTCTATTCAGTTTCGGGGGAGTCGCGCGATTTCGACCTCCTGCGTTTTCGGCGTCTTGATTTTGATTAAATAACCTTGCTCTTCGAATTTCTCCAGCCTGAAACATATCTTGATGGAAAACGTATATGGTGTGGTCCAATTAGGCAGGCTTCGTACATAAGTAGTGGGTCGAATATAAAATTCATTATTTGTACACTCGTTATATCGCAACACACTGTCATGGGACGCTTTGTCATTCGATCAATAATTGGACACGATTCTTGTTTTGCCTTCTGTCTTTGATTCTTCAAGTAAATCTTTCTTTGAATCTGTTCTGTCATGAGCCCGTGTGATCGCGTGCACCCATAGTCAATGATAAATCTCATTACAACAGATCGAAGCCAAACCACGTGGTATTCGTGAGGCATTAGCAAATAAGCAATTCGCAAACTACCAGGCAGCACAGATCGATTCGCATCTGGTCTTACTCGAGAAATTGCGGACTGCAACGGAGTCGCCTACCATGAACGCTGTCTTGTAAACAGTTTCAGAAACATTACAGCGACAAAATTGCAGTGACATAAATGTATTTACACAACCCCACGATAGAACTAAAAGAACAGCGCAAGCAAAAGCAGGTCACAGCCTTTGAACAATTTTGCAATGCTCTGCTGGCTACTTCAACAACCTCTGCTAAATACTTGGTAAAATGGACCATGGAGATATTAGGTTGGTCCATAACTCTTGCAACAGACCGGCTCATCTTTGATTTTAATATTTTTATTATAAGAATGTTTCACAAGAATGCTGGGTTGTGAACAAAACTTTCGCCCCAGGCGGGACTAGAACCCGCACCTCTCGCTTTCCGGGCAAGTGCAAGTCAAAAATCATGCTAAAGCTTTCAGCCTCGCGGTCATTGCCGATATCGGCTAACCGGCTCAACACGTTATACGTGTGAGTGCTGAAAGCTATGGTACGTATACCATGAAAAGCTGAGTTGGAATGAAATGGTGCCCCGGTAGCGTAACTGGTAGCGCACTTGCCCGGAAAGCGAGAGGTGCGGGTTCTAGTCCCGCCTGGGGCGAAAGTTTTGTTCACAACCCAGCATTCTTGTGAAACATTTTTACGATATTTTTGTTCCATTAATCCAGCATAGCACACACCATCAATATCTACAACCTATTGCCAACGCACTAGAAGCTGTTCGATGCCTCTCCTTGTAGGACTCCGTTGAATTCTGATCGAAGAAAGATCAGATGTCGATTTTGACATCATGATGGTTAGGATGAGATTTCTTCTCTAGGAGTGGTCTGGAGAGAGGAAGCAGGTGGGCATCCTTTGCACGAGGTCAGGGCTATAAGGTTAAAAAAGAACTCCGTCCGAGAGTCCCAAAATTTTCCTGGATTTTCTTAGCAAGAGGTGGTTCAACGGTGTCATAAAAAAGCAAACTTTGCCTTGTTTTTCTTTCGTATTAAAAGCGTTGCATTCGAGCTGTGGATAGTTGACTTTCGCGTTGACTGCGACATCTACACGTAGGGGTTTCCAGAGCTTAACTCCTCTCGTGTTCCACCAAAAATCCGAGAAGGCCCTACTTGGACGAGGTTGAACTTAGCAGTAAGAACTCCCGAAGCGTTTGAGCTGGACTACCGCCGCTTGTTCATTTGTTAGCACACTGTACCACTCCTCATCTTCGGCAAATGTGATGGATGGTCAATCGTAGAATCCATAGTAAGTCGACTTGAACATGACGATGTCAGATCGTGTTTGGAGCTGATTCGGGCTCAAGGCATGTGGGATCCAAACTCTATATTTTCGGATCTTCACAAGTCTTTGGAGATGCCACAGTGCTGTCTCCTTGTCGCATCGGAATTGCTCTAGCAAATGATCGATCTATCCAGATCCCTTTCAACACCGTCAGGTAGAGCATCGCGATTGCCAATCGCAGGGGATCATCTTCAAATGAAAAAGTCAACCTTAAGCAGAGTGAACGCAGTCCGCCAAAATTGGGAGAGCGTGCCCTCGCCCATCTTCGGCTTACTCCTTGGTGTTGTCTGACTCGTGGAATCCCCCTGCGATACTCGTAATTATTAAAGGCAAAAGTCGGGCTCAATAAGGGGGTATTATGGCGATTGAAACTGAGTATAGAGATGCGAAGTGGAACGACAGTGGAGAAAAAACTGAGAAAAACCGTCGACAAGGCCGTTAACAAAACCCTCTTTCCCACTAGCAGTGAAGGAGGCTGGCTTGGGAAAGAGGCACGTACAAACAAGTTTTCTGGAGATGTCAGTCGTTCTATCGGTTGATACGGCAATCAACCTAGCTGATTTCACACGTTATGCCAGCCACGCACCACTCCCGAGGTGGGCGGTCGTAGCGGGGCTAGGCGGCGATAGCGCTTAATACATGGCCTGGGGCCTTA
>MU868525.1:98713-123223 GCA_036418205.1 Ostertagia ostertagi
CATCTTCGGTAAATGTGATGAATAGTCAAACTATTAACCCATAGTAAGTCGACTTGAACATGAAGGTGTCAGATCGTGTTTGGAGCTGAATCGGGCTCAAGGCATGTGGGGACCAAACTCTACATTTTCGGATCTTTACAAGTCTTTGGAGATGCCACAGTGCTGTCTCCTTGTCGCATCGGAATTGCTCTGGCAAATGATCGTCTATCCAGATCCCTTTTCAACACCGTCAGGTAGAGCATCGCGATTGCCAATCGCAGGGGATCATCTTCAAATGAAAAAGTCAACCTTAAGCAGAGTGAACGCAGTCCACCGTGAATTGGGAGAGCGTGCCCTCGCCCATCTTCGGCTTAATCCTTGGTGTAGCTGACTTGCGGAACCCCCAAGCAGTACTCGTAAAAATTAAGGGCACGAAGAGCTTTTCGCGAAATCGGTGTAATATCCATAACAAGTAGCGAGACAACGAGCTGGACGGTTGGCTGAAATTGCAAAGGTGGATGCTACGTCAACAAATATGTTGCGGATTTTGGAGTTCTCACAAAAATTCTCTAGCATCAAATGTAATTTGTTGCAAGACTTATGGACCAACCTAATAGTTCCCCCTGTAACAACTGTAAGTTTCGCCTCCATTACTCAAACGGGTGAAAGTACTCAATCATGACTAACTCTTTGCAACGAGCAGCCAAAGCCCGTTTCGGATTCTTCGTTGGAGCTTTACTCACGCTATATTTTCTCTGTACTCAAGCAGATCGCATCATTAGTATCACTACGTTCTATATGTATTTTTGACAAGGGCAAGAAATCGCTCCAAATAAAAACAGTCACTATTTCCCGCAGCGGTTCTAGTTCAAAACCAATGCGTAATGGTGAGCATGAACTTTCCATTTTTCTATTCAAAAACTAGATAAAATTACATCAAAAATAGATTGGCAATTGAACGGCAGCTTAGTGATTCGTAAACCTTTACCTCGAGAATTCGTGTACTTTTACGTGGTGCGTGCACTGGAAGAGGCGGAGTAGCACTGGAAACAGGAGTAGTGCGGTTGGTCGGACACCCACCAGAAGAATTTCTTTGAGGCAACTCCGACTGATGAGGTTCACCTTTGTAGCAATCACTAAAGTCAAGAGTTCTTCATAGTAAACGTTTAAAAGGAAAAAAAGAATAACTCACATATTACTAGTTTCTGGAGCAGAGGATTCAGCCGAAGAGGGGAGAAGTTTGTTTGTCATTTCTCGAAATAGATCATCCATGGACTGGTCGTCAAATTGAACAATTTTGCAGATAGAGGACCACAAGAAATTGTTCCCACGTACAGCACTTT
Source organism: Ostertagia ostertagi (assembly GCA_036418205.1). Taxonomy (NCBI): domain Eukaryota; kingdom Metazoa; phylum Nematoda; class Chromadorea; order Rhabditida; family Trichostrongylidae; genus Ostertagia; species Ostertagia ostertagi. The sequence goes on from MU868525.1 coordinate 100,036, forward strand.
CGCTTTCTTTAGCTGCAGCAGCATACCTTCCAGAAAGGCTAGGAAAAAGATTCTTAGCACATTGTTTTAATCACATAGCCGTGCCCTGGAGCCTTATTACGGCGCCGTTTGGGATTCTGAGCATGGTAACGTCTCTGTGGGTGCGTAGCCATGCACAAAGACGACAAAAGGGATTGGTTTGGTCCACTAAGCCTGACTCGTGCCTTTAAGGGCCGAAGAGCTTTTCGCGAAATCGGTATAATATCCATAGCAATTGGTAAGACAACGAGCTCGACGGTTCGTTGATATTGCAAAAATGGATTTACGTCAACGATGTTGCGCAATTTCTAGAGTTCTCACAAAAATTCTCTAGCATCAAATGTAATTTGTTGCAAGACTTACAGACCAACTTAATATAGTTCCCCCTGTAACAACTGTAAGTTTCGCCTCCATTACTCAAACGGGTGAAAGTACTCAATCATGACTAACTCTTTGCAACAAACAGCCAAAGCCCGTTTCGGATTCTGGAAGTTACTCACGGCTATATTTTCTCTGTACTCAAGCAGATCGCATCATTAGTATCACTACGTTCTATATGTATTTTTGACAAGGGCAAGAAATCGCTCCAAATAAAAACAGGTCACTACTTTCCCGCAGCGGTTTCTAGTTCAAAACCAATGCAAGTAATGGTGAGCATGAACTTTCCATTTTTCTATTCAAAAACTAGATAAAATTACATCAAAAATAGATTGGCAATTGAACGGCAGCTTAGTGATTCGTAAACCTTTACCTCGAGAATTCGTGTACTTTTACGTGGTGCGTGCACTGGAAGAGGCGGAGTAGCACTGGAAACAGGAGGAGTGCGGTGTCGACCACCCACCAGAAGAATTTCTTTGAGGCAACTCCGACTGATGAGGTTCACCTTTGTAGCAATCACTAAAGTCAAGAGATTCTTCATAGTAAACGTTTAAAAGGAAAAAAAGAATAACTCACATATTACTAGTTTCTGGAGCAGAGGATTCAGCCGAAGAGGGGAGAAGTTTGTTTGTCATTTCTCGAAATAGATCATCCATGGACTGGTCGTCAAATTGAACAATTTTGCAGATAGAGGACCACAAGAAATTGTTCCCACGTACAGCACTTTCGCTTTCTTTAGCTGCAGCAGCATACCTTCCAGAAAGGCTGGAAAAAGATTCTTAGCACATTGTTTTAATCACAAATAGCCGCTGGTCTAGAAAAGGATTCAGAATCAAGGGATCCACTAATATCTTGGAAGGAGTGAATGCAAAGCTTATAGTTGAGCTCTATGCATTTCTTATCACACCAACTCGCTAGGATAAGCCGGTCAATCATAAGAAGATGTTGTGACAGATGGACATGTAGAACGGTGGAGTTCACTAGCAGGATGCTTCCGGCCTAGAGGGAGACTTTTTGCAAAGGGGATGATGCGCTTGGCCGCAAAATAAGACAGCTGCGAGTGTAGCTAAACGATTCTTCAGATCACGTCTTCGTCAACTTGTAAATCAACCCTGACTGACTATCGCGAATGCTGGGAAGGAATGCTTTATTGAGAGAGACGTTCAGTTCTCACAGGTTTATTCTCCAAAGTTACGCTGATTGAAGCCAAAGGTTAAGCCTAGGCTTGAGCTCAGACTTGAGCTGGTGATTATTCACTGGCTTCTACTTAAGCCTATGGTTAGGATCCGGCTTAGTCATAGGTTTATTACGAGCAAATCAGAGGTGTACTTTTCTGAAATGACGTGAGCTGAGAAGGAGAACTGCAACTCACTCGTTTATTGTTGGTCGCACTAGATGGGCGCATAGCCGTGAAAGTACTGCATAAGTGAGTAAGACTGCGTGACCTTCGCGAGCGACGTGGCAGATTTTTTACGGCAAGTATCGTTATAGGACTTGTCTCTTGTGATAATACACTGCACTTCATACATCCTCACGCGACGTCGATATCAAATTTCAATTTTTCTGCGAAGCGATTACCGGTTACAGATGATCATTTTAGCGATTTTAAATGTAGAGTGGAACTTTGCTCCAGTGGAAGTAGCATTGCAAGCTGGCAAAAAATACTTCTTTCACCAGTTGTCGGTAGATTGCAGTAAACTATGCACCTATCGCTGTTGAAAGGAAGCCATAGCACATATAAAATGAACAATCAACAATTCTGAAACACACAGAGCAACTCTACTTGCAAAGCTCGCTTCGCTTTGAGGTAGCCCTCCTTATACAAATCATGGCAAAGGCAAGAGGCCGTAAGGTATGCTTCCCCAAATGGTTGCGGGGGGGAAAGTCCCTTTAAATTTTTTGTTTTGAACGATACTGTTTCTTTATTTTCAATGCATGTTTACTTTAAGCTACACACATATATTAAATGTAGGCCCTTTATCAGGACAATCCCAGTTGGGAAGACAGAGAAAATTTAAAGGGATTTTCGTCCCCAACCCTTCGGGAAGCATACCATACGGCCAAAGAAAAAGACAGACACGCTAGGCTGGTTTGAGGTCAGGGTGAAAGATGCGATTGGGGAATGGTGGAGGTAGGATCAGGTCGTGGTTGGGGTAGGGTTAGGGTGAGAATTATGGTTAGGGGTTGTCAGAGTTGGGGATAGGCCCTCAGAGAGCCAGCTTATACTCGATTGTGAGGCACTGATTTGCTATCACAACCATTTCCGGGATTCCAGCAACTTCAGCGATCGCGACGAATAGCGGAATCTTTTCACTTTAAGGCTAATTTCAGAGCCCGTGATCCGTCGCGCGAATTGCAAAAATCGCAGTGCATCATTTGAACATTTGAAACACTGAATATGAAACAAGTAGAATCATAAACAGTCGTCATTCAACCATCACCATCAGGCAAAAATGGGGGCGGTATTGGAGAGCACCTCGCAGTATTGCTGGGGCACTTGCGATTTTCGCGAATCGCGCCACGGATCGCGGACTCTGAAACCAGTTTAACCCTTTGACGACCGTGTGGCCCGCCGGTGGGCCACACTTTCGCTCGGTGGCGACACGTTTTTAGGGGTTTATTTTGGCATTTTTTGTTTCAAAACTACACAAATACATTATCGAATTCGCGGAATAATGCGCTAATTACTAATAGTGAAATTGTTGGAGAGTTAATGATTATTGATGAAAAAATTTAGAAAGAAGTGAAGTGACGCATTCATAACGGCGGTCGTCAAAGGGTTAAACGACCTAAAAAATTTACTTCCAATCTCGACATTGGTGACACACTTCAGAATATAGATAGTTAAAGTGGAACCGCAGAGTAAATTGTGTGCGAGGTTTCTATATTAACAGTAAACGATGACATACTTAGAAGACTACCAGTGCAATAAGAAATGAAAGGCAGATGAAGGAAACTACATGACAATGTAGAAACAACATACCTCTTAAATAATTTAGTTCAGCTAGAAAAAGAGCATCATCAAGGCTACAATGATCGAGACAATCCCGTATCAGTTCCTAAAAAATAAATATTGTTTTTCTTGGTAAGTATACTGCTTTTTGTAAGCACCTATCCCTTCGAATGAATCTTACGATCCCAGCGGAGTTGCGATAACCATTGGCTTCATGAACAAATCATAGCCGCGTGACCGTAAGCAATTAGAATAGTGCCATCCATTCCTAGTTTAGCAAGGTTTTTTTTATTCGTTCTTCTAGGGCGAATATTACGGATGCCATTTTTTGCAATTTCCGTAATCAGTAACTTAGATTCAGGCATAACCCAACAACTTGGTAACCGGTCTTGAGACCCTGCGACAAAAACACACGATCTACTAAGGTCATAAGGGCGAAACAGTAACCGCGTCAAGTTACCCAATCCAGCAGAGCTCAGATAGATATCTAGCACTCCAAGATCGAAAGAAGGTCGAACATGGATGGAATCTAAGGATAGTTAAGTTTCCTTGGGTCATCCTTTGCTATCTTGTGATTTTGCTTTCTTTCGTGCAGCAGATAAATATCGATCGCAGACTCTCAGAGTCGATACGCATCTATTCCACACTCGAACTCCATACCAAATCGAAAAATATGACCAGAACATTATTTGGAATTTGTCAACAGGTGTTGACGTAAGCGGGGTTGAAAGTGTTGGAACTAGCAAGCAGTACTGGTATTATCATCTTATTTGCTTAAGGAAGGAGAAATAACTTAAATATTACCTCAGTATCACTGCGAAAGGACCCGCATGCATCAGTAAAATCCATGTCCGGATTAGAGCCAATATCTTGCCGGAGTTGACTCTGGAAATCTGAGAACTGAATAAGATGAGCGTCACTACATTAAAATAAGTTATCGATTTACATACTTGTTGCACACAAAAGTTTAACGGCAATCTCGAAATTCATAGTGAATACGCGGTCGTTTAAACAATTGGATTCAATGCAGAAGTCTAGTGAAATGTTACTACCAAATGAAGAATGCACTGATAAAAAATAGACGAGTTTATCAAGCAGTACTATCATTAACGCCAAAAATTACTTCCATTGAACCGACAAAACCTTAGTCAACCTACAATGTGTAACTTTTGAGGGAGAACCAGCCTCTCACTTGCACATTATAGATAGTCATGCATACAACGACTAAAAGATGAGCAGTGATAAATAACGGAGACCACAAGAAATGGCTCTCATTTTGCTTCTTACTCCTACAAAAGCGAACACTAGGCACTGGTCGGAAACAAAACGCCACCAATTTCACGGGAATAAGCCCTTGCTTTCTAGAGGAAGAGCATATAATGAAGGCCATTACCTAGCATTTTGAAGGAAAAAAGCACTGAACAGGACTTCATAGTTAGAAATTCGGACCAGTACTATTTCTAAGATCTCGACTTATTTCTATTGCGAAAACTCGCCTTCAAGGCAGAATGTGACAAACTGCTTGGAGCATGAACTCTTTGTCATTGCATTGCCCCTGCGGTGGAATAATCGTTGGCAAAATGCCAGCGATGGGATACTGTAGAGCCATTCCGTGCGGGTGCCGCCTCTCAGCTGACCACGATCGATATTTCCGAGTAAGTGTGGTGAGTGAGGAGACGCAGACAGAGTGAGCGCATATAAGGACGGGCGGCGGAGCGACGCGATTCATTGCACGTTTGTGGATCGTCGCGAGTTCTTCGTCAGCTTCTTTACAATGTCGTCCAGTATCGTTAAAAGTAATCTGAGTTTTAACGAAATTACCATGTGAGTGAAACTTTTGGTGGTCACGAAAGATCGACAGGAGAATAGTTTATCAGTTTTGGAACTTTCAGCTCTGAGCACAACGACGGCGCGGTCGGATGGTGTTTTTGACGTCCCTCAATGTATAACAAGTCGCGTAGATGATGTGAGTTTTTACTTGCTTAGTTAGCTTCGCATTTCGTATTTCCACCACAAATTCGGAATAGTTGGCAGTTGTGGTTTGATTTGTGCTCTGCGACACATAGATGTTTCTTTGCAACGCAGTGTTGTGGATCTGGTTTCTTGATGCTGAGTGTTACATCAGTTGTCGAGTGCCAAATTTCAAATAGAGACGTCTTGGAACCGGTTAGGCATCGTTCGTAGGTTGCGCTTAGGGCGAATCGGCAATTCCGCCAGATGAAAAGCACATGTGTAGTATTCAAAATTCGGCGGTTATGCGATTAAACTAATCCGCTGGGAACATGGTAAGGCCTAGTGTGGGAGACGCAGCTCGTAAAATATTGTCAGGATCACGGAAACGCCCACTTTCTGGGCAAAGCCTAAAGAGGAGAGGAAACCGGTGTGCGGAAGCAATTTTCGTATTCTCCTGAGTTCGTCCCTGCTGTTTAAGGCTTAGTCCTAGAGCTTTTTTGGAGTGTCCCCCCTCCCCCTCCCGCCCCAAACTATAGCGTCCATGTTGGCATTGATTGATCGGGTTGACCCAGCTCAACAACCGTTCGTCGATGAGATGAGTTGGTTTCTTCAGTCGATAGTACACTTTTTTAGCACACCTTTTTGGCGGTTTACGGACTACTTGATTTTTCCTCAATGGTCCTGCCGCGATGGCTAGAGCACAGACGATTAGAGAATGCCCTAGGACTAAGCCTTGGAGAGGAGAGGGACCCGCGAGAGAGCGCAGACCTTATAGGATGGCTTGGGTGCTCCATGCACATTCAGAAGATTGCACGTTGTGAATTGCCGGAATCTTTCTGTTCGTTCTGTCACTATGAAATTTTCCAGGTAACACATCGGGTTGGGGCTGTGGCGAAGGAATGGCGTTGGGCAATGGTGGACCCGAAGTCGTTAGCACTCATCATACCTGTTGATCAGAATCCAAAGATTATATCCAGAGAGCGTTTTGTCTCGTTACTCGAGTATTGTGAGGAGGAGCTCGGTTAGTTTCCAATAAAATTATATACGAATACGCGAATCAGGGTCCTATTGTTCAGGTGTCGAGCGCGTTCTCGCCGTGTTCAAGAGACCAGAACTGTCGATGTCGGAAGGATTCCCGCGCACTCTTCGGTATGTTGGTTTCCGCGTTCTTCCGCCTGATGCCGTTCCTGCACCATTTTCAAGTGACAACTTTTTCGTAATGAGCTATAATGTTTAAAAATGACAGTTGTCTTTTTGTCTCTTTTTGTCAAACAACTAGATTTGTTACATCATATATAGACTAAACTTGTCATTCTAAACTGCAACTAATCTCCACCTCTGCAACATGTATTTTTGTTCCTAGTTGTGATAATTCTCATGTACAATATTGGAAATAAATACACTGCAGTAGCATAGATTTATTCTATAAAATATTTCAATGCCGAGATCGTGAAGAGTTTCTCGATAAACACGTCATCTTCAACAGCGGCGATATGTGCTGAAAAGGTAATACGTTATCTACGCATACATAAAATCAATAAGCAGGCCGTGTTCTGTTATCGGTCAATCTAATCGGCGCGTTCATGGTAGTCATGTGACTTTGGATTGGTATTTCTATTGTAGCGTGATAAAAAACTACAGAGGAATACCTAACGCTGCAGTCAGCGTAAGGATCTTCTGCCAGGTAGAGCGGAAATTCTTTCGGTATTTCTACTCATTTCCTGTACAAAGCATATGTTATGTTGCTCAAAGAGTACTGATGAAGTAAGCAAACTCTAGACTATTGTAATGTGTGATCAAGTGCTATACGAGGAACTTACTGGCTCTACCGGTAACTCGGCTGGATTTGGGTGACGACGTAGTGTGCCACGTAGAGTATCGAACTGCTGTAACAGTGCGTTCGCTTGACACGATGTCATCGTGAACATTCGAGAGCATGTCTCTGAAATCATGTAACTAGTATGTCATATTCAGTGTTACGAGAACAAAATAAGTATCGAGCTTTTAGGCTTTTGTAATCACATGAAGCTGCATGACCACGGTTATTGTGACTGGGTGTTCATCAGCCGGCCTGTCAACCTGGGCCTGACGCTGGTACTAGAACCATTTTTGCAATTTTTGCAGGGCATGGTTTTTAAGCCTAGGTTTTCTCTTGGCAATTGAGTTGAATTTTTGCCTCCTTTTTCAAACCAATTGCCGGTGCCCTTGCGCACCCCTTGCGACACTCTCTTTCATCGATCGTTAACCCTTCAATAATTTCGTGTCGGTAATGAAGACATTGGTTATAGTTTCAACATTCAAATTCCGAAATGTCTGTTCATGGGTCGGCTGTGAAGAACAGCCTCGTACAGTCGAAGGGAACACTTTCCTTTTGACGGCCGAATATCGCTGGTTTTTTAGATATACCACATCTGATTGTCGAGATAACGTGGTCCGCACCGCTAATGTTGTGTGTGAACTGGATCTAAAACTCCACAAAACATGATGCGGAAGTAGATTTGCCGGTAGGTGACATGACTGCTCAGCTTGACAACATGCTCTTGCCCCTTTTATCCCGCAATATTTCTTGCCGGATGAGAACAAATAAAAAACCAATCATCGCATTTATACTCGGGTAAGCGCTTCGCGTGCTGTGCCGCATTTTCAGAAAACCTCCAACGCAAAAGTGACCTTGACTACGTCAAACTCTTTAATATCAGTTCTGGAGATGGGAGGGATTGGAGTTGAAACAGTTGCTTCTTGAGCGCCAAAATGTCAATTTGAGAGATGGGGGGAACGAAGAGCAACTTGGAGGAAAGATCACATAGTGCTCGATCACGCTATTCAGCTTTAGCTTACGAAGTAACCCGCTGACGACCGCCGTTGCGCATGCACGCAGCAACTTTTCGTATTTTTCCTCAGTGACCAATCATCCGTCAAAAACTTCACCATTACTGATGATATAATATGGGGTTTTATTAATAGCTAGTTTACGATTACGAAGTTGGTTTTTTATATTAAGGCAATCACTGGCACTGGTAGTACTAAGACGAGGTTATTTTTCCTGTATAAGCTCCACTGGCCGATTCAATACTTCGCACTATTCGAATATTTGTTTGAAAATGGTGATCATTTTTCATCAGGAACGGATAGGACGCCGTTTGGCCACGAACTACTGCGATGCTCTCAACGCACATGCATTTGTGTCTAAATAAGCTCCTTGCGTGGGAGCAGTAATAGGCCGGTGTCAGAGTCCTCGATCCGTCGCACGATTCGCGCGGATCGCGGGCTCTGACATCAGCCTGTTACTCGAATCCATTTCTGCTTGATGGTGATGTTGAATGACGACTGTTCATGATTCTACTTGTTTCATATTCAGTGTTTCAAATGTTCAAATGGCACTTGCGATTTTTGCAATTCGCGCGAATCGCGGACTCTGACACTAGCCATAGTGAAGGATCGACAAAACAGGTGTTTTGAGGTCGATATGGGATCGCACATTGGAGGCCACTCGCTGACTCCTGATGCATCGATCTTGATCACCCTTGTGCACTCATTCCGACATAAAACATCTGCTTGAATTGATTAGTTAGCGAACGCCAGGTACGTTTGTGCATCACATTAAGGCACACGTCCATTTCATCTGATGGGGTACTACTGGACTACGGATGTTTCTTTTGAAGACAAGCTCGACGGCAAAATCAAGTGGATTACTTCCTTTCCTGAGTCGGATAACGCTACCCGCAAAGATAGGAGATAGATTTGGCCTCTCGAAAATGTGCGACTGAGACCGCCCCTGATTCAGAATGCAACGGTGTGCACGGTAGGGTGACTGCATCTGTGGGTTGCCTTGTCTCCTTGATCTGCTGTGTCATCTCGTCCCACTCTTTTTTTTCTCGTCTTGGTTCACAATACCTTTTAGACTTGTAAAAAGCAGACAGGTGACCATTTGCAGGTAGGCGATCATTTGCAGGCATGAGGTTAGTGCTATATGGCGCAGCTGAAAAATTATCAGCCGAAAGTCTCAATTTTTTTATGAATTTCTTCAATTTTTCCACAAGGTGAGGTCGAACGACGTTAAAGAAAAGCATTTGTCTGGCCTTGGTTTCAGTATGAAGACGTTCTCACCAAGCTTCAGACATTTGCTTTTACTACATACCTTGGTACTAACGGGTGACGGTTTCTGGCACAAAATCCCATCCACCTACAACTCAGAAAAATCCGAATTTGGAGGGCTTCTACTGTCGCAACTCGCTAACCGTTTGAGCTAGGCTTTTGCCGCTTGTGGATTTGTTAGAGCATTGCACCCACGCCCGTTACTGATAAATATGCTGGATGGTCAGTTGGCCCATGGAAAGCTAACAGAAACATGACAATGTCAGATCGTTTTGTAGCTAACTCTGCCTCAGGTCATGCGACATACAACACCATATTTTCATATCGTTACGACTCTATCGAAATGTCTCAGTACTGCCATTTCAACACAGTGCCTCTGAGAAGTTAGTCTGGCCATGGCGTCAGGTTAAAGGAATCTTTCGCGGAAAATTCTTGCATTCTTTCCAACATGAATGTGTCAGTTGTGATCACTGGAAACAGCACACAAAGTTTCACGCATGAAGATTCGGTTTCCGAAGAGAAACAAACTCACAAAATCCACTCTATGGACAATCGAAGGTAATTCGGGCGGAGCCAAAGGCGGGGCATGGAAAAGTCCGCCTTGGGCGGCTACGTATCAGGCGACGCAATGAAAGAATCGGGTTAAAGCGCGCGATTTTGGAGAGTAGAGACAAATCGATCGATAGAATAGGATGGAGAAGTGTGAGATGTGAATGCAATAAGTCAAAAGGCCAGAAAGAGTTTCTAGTGAAGGCACTCCAAGAACCAAGTGGAAGCATCCCCGTCGCCAGCATTTGTGACAGATGTCCGGCGGTACTTTGAACGCGTAGCAGCCCTTTCGGTTTTTCGAATTTTTTCTATGACCAAAACAAATGCAATAATTTCAATGGACAGTCACGAAAGGCGTCCTATGGGCTGATAATTGTTCAGCTAGGATAATGTGGAAGCTACTTCGGAAAACGTGTTTCAAGCCTTCAAGCATTTCTCTAGAACTTACAGCAACAAATGTAAAGTGTAGATTATGGGGCAACCTAAGAATCACTCAGTGATGTGGTTCCCATTAACCCGCTCTCAAATGTCAACTTCTCACGGACACACAAATGCTGCTAATAATAGTGAGGACAGCAAAGAAGTTAATGTGCAGAGGTTTCAAATGGGATCGAAAAGCACGGAATCAGCTTTTATGAGGGCATAGTTATGAAGAATAAACTATTGGAAACCAACCTATAGGTAGTTCCTAACGCGGAAGGGTCCTTCGTAGCCGATTTGGATGGAGATAAAATTGCAGAATGGCAAGGTACGAACATATCCTCTGAAACAACAGCGTGTTTACTATTGTTATCTTATAAGCTGCCTTTACACGAAGGCAATCCGTAGAACTAGAAAACTTTCAAACATACCGGGTGTTCCAATAAGTAGCACGCACCGGAAGAGACCAAAAGTCCTTTTCTTTGACAGGCGGTACAGGAACGAGTCGCAAAACGAAACTTCGTCCTTTAGTGACAACTGCTCCATGGATCGAGATTTCTTCCACCTATACACTAATCCTTTTGCTGAACTCAGTACATGGAATCTCTTTGAACAACTAATTTTCCGTTTTTCTCAGCATAGGGCCGGGAACCATTCTCATTTTTTTAAGTACTGATGACGCCTTCACCAACTATAAATGAATCGCACTATAGTTGCCATAATTGCAAATGCCATGTTAATTAAGAACTTCACTAGCGGAATAGCTGTTATGGGGGATCCTATTTACAAATGTTTCACCTCCAACAAGCAAAAAAAAAACGCCTCAAATGAGTATGCTCAGAGGGATTAAAAATGACTGAGGGCTTACAATTGTTTGCAATTAGAAACACAATACGGGAAAGCACATGGAAAACATAGAAGCCTAGAGAAGCAGCGAAAGAAGAAAACAGTTTCAGAGGACTCCATGATCAGAACTGGACACATCAAAGAACCTCACAAAATGATAAAGGATAAAGGATAAAGCATTTGCCGTTGATCAATCCCTTTTGGGATGCGGCACGCATTCTACTTCCATTTGTACATTCGTAGTGGCGTTTGAATGCGATGTGGCCTATACAATGACTTGCGGGGGCCAGCCGATGTACAAGTCAGTGTTTTTATCCTCTGGTACCAATTAACCGACCCCGGAGGGATGGAAGGCTTGGTTGGCCCGGGCGACTCACGACCCAGGATTTGATCCCCGGACCGCTCGCGTGGTAAGCGTGCCACTTGCCACTACACCACTTCCGCCCTTACCAGAAATAAGTTCAAAATAAACTTGCGTACCCACCATTGCATGAGCTGTATTCCTAGATTGACTCCTCTGCCGACGTAAGCCAAACCGAGATGTGGAGTATTTATTGTCAAAAGACAGTGCAGCCGGGGAACGAGCCAATCTGATGCATTCTCTCGAGTGACTGCAGTTCTCACGATGACTCCTCCAAGTGAATGAGCAATGAAGCTTAAAAATTATTTGTAGATTAAGAGCACATATTTCTTGTAGAACGCAGTAGTTCCCATTCCGAAACCACGATGGGAAACAATGGGAAGAGGTGAAGAAATTCACCTGATGCGTGTGGGCAGTTCACTGTACCGTGACACGTAAGACTGCACTTCTGAGAGAAGGTTGTCCGCCATTTCATCGAAGTTTGACCACGTTTTACAATGGTTTGATGCACTGAGTAAATAGTAGAAACCAGGAACACTGTCAGTTAAAACGCGAAAAATGTTCCTATAGGATGAGAGATCATCGCAGGTTCCTAAAATTAGTTTGCAATGTGTGACTACCACAAGTGTCTGACTAAATTATGTTTACGGAGAGATATTCGACATATTCATCTGAAATATTGTCGGATCTAACCCTGATCAAGCCATTAATTAAAAGCCTAAGCGTACAACACGCGAGTGCGTGAAGGGTCGTGGAGGAGGGAAGAAGGAAATTGACCGTGTACTTGTAAGAAACTTGTTTTAGAAAAATGAAGGACTAGCATGAGAAGAACTCGCTCCCCCAACAGGCACCCTATGGAACTTTCTGATACAGGCGTATTGAAGCGGAGGTGGTAGAAGTTGTAGCAAAGACGAAAGGATGACCTCAAATGGATACCGTGAAACGGGTCTTCCAGAACCATTGAATGCGCAGCACATCCGGATTAATGCTGATGTCTCAGTGCAGTGTGCAAGGTGAATAACTTGTGAAACGCGAGGTGGATCCAGAATAATACCTGCGCCTTTATTTGCCAATCCCAACTCACTGATGAGCTCCGGGGATTGACGAAATAATAAGGTTCGTCTGAGGAAGGAGCGAAACGAAGGTTTCAGTCATTTTGTTCACAAAGTTTTTTTTTCGTTTTTAACTAGCAAGATAGCATGATTCTGGAACGAGAAACTTCCCGAGTTGTGAAACAGGAAAAGGATGCGTACAAGCGCTAGCAAGGAAGGGGAATCCATTGGAACCTCGCTGTAACAAAAGGTACAAGGAGCTCCCCAAGGCAACCACTGCAAAAAAGAGGGCAGAGCTCGGTGGCGAGCTACTCAGACATCAGGTTCGTACTAATTGAAAAAAAGCCGACGGTGCCATCTTGAAAACAAGTTCAAGAGGAATTTGGAAGAATACTCCAGCAAGCTCTTCAACGAAAAGTACTTCCGCCAGGCAACCCGCAAAGGAAGCGACGGCTGATCACATCGCATTTAAGAGATAAAATGAGATTGAGGGAAATAAGTGCTATTTTCCTGTACACTTTTCCAGCTAAGACAGAAACTGCAATTGTAGTTGGACCAAAGAGAAAAATTAAAATATTAACCTTCCAGTCCATGAACGAACACAACAAGATGCGTTGGCTGCTTTTTACTTATAGAAGGTGCCACAAAGCGCCAAGGAGAAGCTTGCTCGCTAAACAAAATACTAATGCATATCGCCAAGTGAAAGAAGTCATACTATTTCCAACAAGAAACCTGTACAGGTATCCATCGAACAGCCTCTGCTCCAGCAGGGCCGCCTTCAAACGTTCACGTTCGACAACAAAATCTACGGTAGAACTCAAATCATCGTCATGCAGCGGTGATGATCCTGGACTGTCCTCAGGAAACAACGGTAGGATATGTTTGAGATCAGCTATAAGGAAGATATAAGGATACTACTATAACGTGAAACTCTTGTTCTTACGATGATGTGGCGATTGTGGCCTCCCATCCGAGTTCTTCCGTCGTAGCCAAGAAATTCGAGTATCAGTCACACGTGTTAAAGAATGAGATTCAGTTCGAAAACCATCACCCGCTGCCTCAACATTTGTTGCCGATACCTAAGAAGGCGAAGAATTTTTTGAATGTGAAATTTCATGTATTTACCTTATCGTCATTTAATTCGCTTCCTGAATGATCCATTAGAAGTCGCTCTTCAACGATAAGACACCTAGAGCAGCTGTATATCATTTCGCAAATAATGTCTACACATCTTGAACCTTACCAATTATCTGGACTGTTGTCCAATTCACGGCAGAATATTGGGAATCGAGGTAGCTTTTCGAGATACTTACTTTTTGAAACGAGTGAAAACATCTGAAAAAAAAAACTCGATTAAGTACATTTACGAGGAAAGGCAACGAAGGGTACCCGATAGTAGCCCTGTCGAGCGGCGTGCAGGGAGATAAACAAACGCGTCAGCGGACAAGTCGCAGCGCCTGCTGTATGGTGATGTGGGACGTTTTTAGTACAATCCAGTCCATTAGTACGAGTACAGTACGTTTTGAGTACTAGATGCGAAATCACTGCAGTACGCGCGGCGACTCGTCCGCTTAACTGTCTGCGTCTCTGCCATTTTCCACGCGATGAGCCTCTTGTCAGGTACACGAACAACAACAGCTGAATAGCAACATACCTTGTCTAAATAGCTACATTCAGAAAGACTAGAAGGTGTAGTTTCCACGAAGAAGAAAAGTTCGGAGAGCACCTTTCCGCGGAACTTCCTGTATTCTTGCAATAACGTAGAAGAAATTGCTGAAAATCTAGCAAGAATAGCAACATCGGTAAACATCCTAAAAAAAAATTCAGCAAAATGAAAAAGAGAGCAGGGAATGAAAGCCCATCCCGGAACAGGTGCCTAGAAGCATTGAAGACACCCACAAGGTCGTTTATATTGTATTTGGATTCTGCTGCACAGGCCACGATGAGAAAATGAGGACTTTGCAAACCCATGTCAAGCTAATGTAAATAAATAAATGTCAAGAAAAAATCTCGAAGCTCTGTTCCCAAAAGACAGCTAACTGAATTGCAGTGTTCACGTTCTTTTTGTGCCGGAAAGTTATGCTTTCCAAACAAAGCTTTCAGGCGTTAAACGAATCACGTAATATCTGGTGAACCTTCAAATTAGGGCTTCGTAGTCAACATGAAATTAGTGTGTAAAACGGTGATATCCCATGACACCAATAAAAAGCTGATAGAATATGCAGAGGTCAGAAAAGTAACTCCTCTCCACAGTCAAAACGGAATGGCACACTTTGCTAAACCTAAACCAAAAGGATAAAAGGATAAAGCATTTGCCGTTGATCAATCCTTTTTGGGATGCGGCACGCATTCTACTTCCATTTGTACATTCGTAGTGGCGTTTGAATGCGATGTGGCCTATACAATGACTTGCGGGGCCAGCCGATGTACAAGTCAGTGTTTTTATCCTCCCAGACAAGTCTGGTACCAATTAACCGACCCCGGAGGGATGGAAGGCTTGGTTGGCCCGGGCGACTCACGACCCAGGATTTGATCCCCGGACCGCTCGCGTGGTAAGCGTGCCACTTGCCACTACACCACTTCCGCCCTAAAAAAAGAGCACGACTAAAAATTGTAGGGCACATTCTAATCTGTCAAAAAAAAACTACATAACAGCTTTCTACAGTGACGATATCAGAAAACTCTATGAAAACATAGTGCACATGGCGAGTTTAACGACGTCGTTGACGGAATATACTACGACGTCATCTGAAAGGCTAAGCGAAAGCGCAGGCTGAAGCGATAACAGTAGGCCTTCTTAAGCCCGATGCTGTGAGCGGTGATTGCAGATGACGTAATATTCTGAAGACGGTGAAGCAATGGAAAAGGGCCTGCTTCTGCTCATGGTGGACACTAAGAAATAGTATGCTGTGAAACTTTTACCGACAGCGGCACCCTGTGCTACGGCAGTTTGATGATCTGCGCCATAGACAAACAGGTCTTTTTGCACCCTACCCCTCCTGCCTGTACATAAGCAGTCTCAAATATTGGAGTTTGAAACACCAGGAAAGCGGATTCGATATCATCCAAAAGTTTTCCCAAAACTCAGAATGCACGACGATAACATCTGCGTCGTTAGCTGCATTCCCATTGCTCATGTTATACTACTACTGGCCTCTGCGCGGTTTTCGACCGCGATTTACACTGATTGTCTGGCCAAATTTATCATGTTCGCTACACAGATCAACTTCTACATAAATGATGATGATATGAGCCCTACAGGATGTCCCAAAACTACTTGCGCCAAATTTCAAAAAATTCATTGAAAAGGTATATCGATTATTTTCATTTCGGGCGCTACTAAATAGTTGTGCAGGTAGGTTCTCTTGTGAACTGCATCGTTATTGGGGTAAAACTGCCAGTATCTCTGAGATGGCGAGAGGTGATCCAAGGTGACCTGCGATCATTCGCGTGCGCGAGCAAGAGACTGCATCTTAGGACATTGTTAAATTTCTTGGTGTTCCCGTGAACACAGTAAAGGTGGCCAACAAACGATGCAGGAGAATAAGAACACTCATTCACAAGCCTGTACAAGGAAGAATGGTCAGCGTGTTCACGGATAGAATCAACGAAATGTTTGCTTAGCAATCCACGGTGCTCCATCAGAAGGATGGCGAGGCCGCTGAATTTATCGAAGTCATCGATGGGGCGCATCATTAAGGAGAAGCAGCACTACAAACTCTATCACATGCAGAAGTGCCGCTTCATTCTGTTCAGCAACAAACAGCAGAGAGGCCGAAAAGTTGGAAGGTTACTAGCGCGCTTCACTGGCGACACGCAACTCTCGATCGTTTTTTTGATAAGAAAATATTCGCTGTGGAGCCGGTGTTGAATAGCCAAAGCGATCACATTCTAGTCAGAAGTATCGGGAGTGTCATCTCACGAGGGAAGATTGTTGAAGAACGGCTAACTCGGCATCAGTAATGAATTGGGTGTGAGTCGCGGCCAATGATGAGATGCCGTTGAATTTTGCCGATTCATGTGTGAAGATCAGCAAGGACGCGCGTATTAGTGAACGTATTGAAACCTTGATCCAACCCCCACTTTGGGAACAAGCCGTGGTGTTGCTAGCAGGACAGTGCTACAGCCTATGGGGCCAAGCTCGTTCGAGGCAGATGCGAGCTGCGAACTGCCCGACTTCGTCGCCGCGAGGAATGGCCTTCTTGCTCCCTAATCTTAATCACTGGAACTCTCAGTCTGGTCCATGATTAAGAGCAAGGCATGTCGAGCTCGTCGTATGAATCTGCAACCATTGCAAGCAGCATCAAAGGAAGCCTGGGAAGAATTGGATAAGGAACACCTGCGTGCAACGTGCGAATGGTGCAAGAAGAGACTCCGGGCCTGAATTCGTGCAGGTGGAGGACATTTTGAAATCTGGTTGTTGCATGTTGTAGTGTATGATGTTAGTATAATTATGTTTATATTCAATTACCATTCTGTGTCCAACAGTTCAAAGACATTGCAATAAATAGGCGCAAGTAATTTTGGGACACCCTGTATTTTCAGATTTCGACCATTTCTTCAATGATCTTTTCACTTGGCAGCAGAGCAGTTAAAGTGCCCTATTTCACATATTTAACCCTTCGAGTACCAACGAGAATGAAAATATAACCATCACAGTTTGCCGGAATTTCCGGAACAGCAGATCCTGTTTGAAATGCGTTTTACGTATATAAAAATAACCTTTAGCCTGATAATGATTCGTCCCACATGTGCAACTCTGTCCTCAAACGGAAAATCTGTTCCAGAAATGTTTGCCGGATTATGGTATTACATATTTGTCTTACCGATAGTCAAAGGGTTGAGCCATCAGCAATGCCAACTATGCCATAGAACAAACAAAAGATATAAAGGGTCTTGAATTGACGCAAAATGAGTCGAAAATATACCTGGAGATCCTGTACATAACCGAATTAATTGACTGTACAGAAGTGAAAGACGGGCGCTAAGAATAACAGCGGTGTTTTCCACTTCATTCCATGGGTTCGTTGCTGAGTCGAGACGGTTCTTCAACGAATCCATTTCAGCAGGGACATCGCACAAATCTAGGATGTACCCTGCGTTTAGGGTGTCAGACCATGCGAATCCACGATTCGCTAACGAATCGCGGGATACGAAAGTTGCACCAGCGGCTCGAATGATGTACCAGCGACTTGACACTGTTGAAAAGTGGCGGGAGAGTGGTTCCTTTGAACGTTGGCTCTGGCCACTTCTCATCACCAGGGCACGAGAGAGTGAGAGATGAGCGGCGCCAGCGTCGAGTCGCTGGTGCAACGTTCGTATCCAGCGATTCGCTAGATTCGCAAAGTCTGATACCATAGAGAGGAAAGAGAATAAGAGAATAAATTTCGATAACTATATTTACCGCACTGGATAATGAGAGCAAAACTGAAGTGAAAACCGATATACCTGCGTGAATAGCCGCCATCATCCCTTTCTGGTTTCTCACCACGAATCGTTCTATGGAACTCATCGCATGCAACAATGCACTTCCAGTAGACAAATGCACATTCTTTGACTTGATGTCAATCGTCTAAATCAAATCATTGCGACGTAGTTGATTTATAGAGGGGAACACCAACCACAAAGAACAAACCGGATCCGGCGGTTGTCGCTTTCTGCGCGGCAACACCGACACCAGTGATGCATAAGCCGTGACTGTGAGAGCAGCGTAAGCTGAGTGCTCGAAAAACAAGCTCCGTGAGGCTGCAGTAAGGTGGGAAGCACGAAGAGATATTTCAATCGTCCTCTTGCTCTCCAGTTCGAACAAGGAGAGGTTCGGGGGTCGATGACGATCCATAGACCTACAAGACTTCTTCTATTGTTGTAATATATACAGATAACCACAACAAAGAGATAACATGCATAAAAACCGCAATCGAAAATACTCAGTACTGGAAAAATAAGTAAATATAATACATATTATTCGTATATAACTGCACTTAAGCGTCAATTAGAATAACTTCGATTAACATCAATATTAGGAGCACAACAATAACAAAAATAACAAGAAGTTGATGTAGAGCAAAAATTGAGCCTGATAAGTTGCAAACTGACCACAACTCAATATCTACTTGGAGATGGTGTATTAAGCTCAGATCAGCATGTGGATGAAGTCGTAGAGAAACGACAAATGAATCGCCTGCAACACATGTTACTTGCATTCTACCATATACAGGGTGGTCCAAAATTATGAGGACCGCGTGCGCGCGCAGTCATATCCACTTTTTTCCGTATCGCTCCATTTTCATCTCGTTTTCTGTGCACTATGTGAAAGGGTACAATGTCTTCTTCCTAATGAAACCAAATTTCATGCAGTTCTCAAAACTAGTGAAATAACTACTTCACTTTAGTCAGTCCTCAAATTGAACTCACTAGGGGCTCTGGCACGTTACATCTAGCAGCAGTCTAACCTATCAGGGAAGCTCTTATGAGCAACAGTTCAACTCTTCAATAAGTTTGGAACCACCACAGATGGAAAATTCGGGGACTCGAAAGTTACAGTTACCACCAGGATAATTATCAGATGCAGAAACTAGGTCTCCCCTTGTCGACTTTCGTACACCCAAAATGAAAAAATTGATGTGAAAACCCAGCCAGACACTCTAAAGACTCCACATCTGTAGTGGATAGAAAGCCACACGAGTAGTCTACTTGGGACTTCTTACAGGACCGAGCACCCAAGAATAAAGCAAAAATTCTCTAAAAAGCGATTTTTCGAGTTCGTTGCTTTCGAAGAATTGTTACAATGGAACCTCCACCTAATAGCTCTAGATTTCTGTATTTCACACCCTGGATGCAAGCGCAAATAAATGCAACACAAAAGTTTGATTCCCTGAAGAAGGCAGAGCAGAAGGCCTGGAAACATTTGGACACGCCTTAGTTGCGTGCCACCGCACGCGCCATCCCCCTCATCCGAAGGCTCGTGTTAACGGGGAAGTGGCAGATCTCAATTCTATTCTGGAATTACTTTGAGGTAAGAGTTACAAATACTTCCCAGAAGTTGGTTTGTTCCATCAAGCTACTATGCGTTTTTAACGACACAATGTCTTGGTCCTCATAATTTTGGACCACCCTGTACAGCGGAGCGATCTTGAAATCTCAGGCATTGCGTGACTGTCAACAAAAAAAGAAAGCAAAGGAAAAAAAGTGCTCAAGGGCGGCTAATTCAGAGACCTTTACCTTTTGCGGCACGAGCTGTTTCCACTACGAGAAGCCCATGGCCGTCTCCTACCCTTCTCCAGTGGACGGACTCTTTGAGCTCGGTCCTTGAAGCTGCATCACTCGACGCTTTCGTTTGCGCTCTCTCGCCTTATCAGCGGCTCATCACCACTGTGATCTCACACATTCAAACTTTTGCCAGTACTTGGCTCACCCACCTCGGAGTCCCTCCCTCTTACAAAGGCTTAGTCGCTAAGGCTCTCACCTTCCTCCTTGCATTTGGAGCCGATGGAGGCGCCGTTCTCTAGCCGTCCGTAGTATTCGTGGCAGAACCATAGAAGAAAGTTCGAGTAGCTCGCAAAACCCTCCTCCAAGGAGGCGCGTCCCCGCCGCTGATTCTCTCCTAGGCTTAGGAGAGAAAGGGCTGCGTCGGACCCGCCATTGGACGCGTAATGTTGTAGCTGCCAGACAGTTAGAGCGGAGCGACTCCTCAGGGAAGTGCTTCAACAGTGGAGGGTAGTCGGAAAAGTGCTTCATCATTGAAGGGTAGTCGCGCTGCTCTAACTGTTTGGCAGATACGGCAGATAGAAAGACAGAATTATGGTGGTCCTATAACGCAATCTTTTCTTGTCTTCCCCAAAGCTGGGGGAAGATTGAATCAGAGGAGGGGACGCATTCCCTTGGGGGAAGGATTGAATACTGCCCCAGCTGCGGAGGACGCGTCAACCTAGGGGAATATCGGATACGGCCCCAGGTCCACCAAGGATAAGAGGTAGACTCGCTTCCTGGAGCGAAAAAGCATCGCGCTGCCGAAAACGAAAAAAGTTGCACTCAGATACGACCCACACCCCGAAACAGGCAGACCAACTATAGTTTGATATATCGGATTCATCACCTCATCGACTTGTACCTTCCAATGCTTTTTATTCGATATTAAATCGAAATGCCACAATTTCCAACATGATGCGGTTATCAACACTTTCATAGGACATCATTTTGACAAAGCGCGTTTCAACTTCGTGAAAGTGAACCATTAAAACTTGAGCGTATTGTGGTCAATGATGGCACAAGCGTGCCTCAAGGAAACTTGGCACTCACCAATCAGTAAGGTTTCATCAATATAAGTAAGTTCCACTGAACGTGATATTCCAACACCATCAGCGACAGAAGGTGTTAATACACCAGAACCAAGAGTGCCATTGTTGCATTCCACATACTGAATATCTACAGCAGAAAATAACTGAGAAGGTTTCGGGATGAGACGAACCTAAAAGTACCACTCAGGAATTGTGCACACTAGAACTGAGACTGAGTAAGGTCCCAGACATTTGAAAAATCGAAATGCTCGATTGAAAAAAAATGCTGAAATTTTCATTCCTTCCAATAAACGGAAACTGCAATGAGCGTAGCTGAAGGTAATCAAAAGTTGGCGTCATCATGAGCCGTCACCACCACCCTAAGGCCGGTGTCAGACCACGCGAATCCACGGATTCACCAGCGACTAGGCGTTTCGCTAGCAATTCAAGAGGTACGAACGAAGCGCCAGCAAAAAAAGGAGCGAATTTGCTGGTGACGTTCCAACCGCCGACGTATCACTCGTACTCCTCCAACAGCAGAAATTTGTGAATTTACTAGGGAGCTTTTAGAGCGAACCGCGGTCATACTTTGCAACCTTCTTGCGATTCGAGTAGAGTAGATACTTAATGCCTACTCCATAAATCAATACCTCTAAGACTATAAAACCCAAAAATTAGATATTGTAAACGACGACCGCAATCAAAATAACATAACCACGAATGCGCATCAAAAAATTGCTAAAGCTTCTTAATAACCACAAGAAGCTTGCGGAAAAGATTTGTTCATACTGGTGCTTATATATTACTTTTTAAAATACGCCTTGCCTTCTGCTCGATATTCAAGATCACGATGGTATTTCAAACGCACTTCGCAATGAAACAAAATGCTGAGTATAACCACTGCATAAACTAGCGTTCTGTGTTTCCGCTTCCATACCTTACTTTACAAATAAGGATGTAAGAAACCTGGGTTGGGGCAGGAGAAATTAAACTCTTGAAGACAACAACAGCATCTCTTACCATCGCCCCATCTCCAAACCTCCCTCCTTGGATTTGGAGCCGAGTTGTGGAAGGACCATCGAAGAAAGTTCAAGTACTCCGTCGACCGCGAAGAGGGTGGGTGAGGTGGAGTAAGCAAACCAGCCCTTTGGCGCTTTCTGCTGGGGCCGTATGCTGAATGTTGGGGAGGGGATGGGGTCCCCGACGGTCGACGGACTACTTCAACTCGGTCCTTAAACCGCCTCAATTTGATGCTTACCTCAGGAACTAAGCCTTAAAGAGAGGA
The DNA here is from genome assembly GCA_036418205.1 of Ostertagia ostertagi. Lineage (NCBI taxonomy): Eukaryota > Metazoa > Nematoda > Chromadorea > Rhabditida > Trichostrongylidae > Ostertagia > Ostertagia ostertagi. The sequence goes on from MU868525.1 coordinate 122,222, forward strand.
CGGGTCCGTCCTCTCTCCAAGGCTTAGTCCTGGGGTAAGCAAACCAGCCCTTTGGCGGAGCTGCTGGACCTAGCTGCACCACTTCGTCATCACTCTCCTACCGTACCGACCGAGTTCAAGTAGTCCGTCGACCTCGGGGACCCCATCCCCTCCCCAACATTCAGCATACGGCCCCAGCAGAAACGCCAAAAGGGCTGGTTTGCTTACCTCGGGTAAGGTGGGTGGGCGGGTTGGAGGTGGACAACTGCTTCAAATTTCGTTTGTCCTTCCGAACAGAATCGCCCTAAAAAGGGCCTTTAGAACACATGTAGGTTTGTGAAAGTATGCATAGGTTCGAAGTAAAAAAAAAGATGACATCAAAACTAAATGAATCTAGAACCCTTCAATGAAAAGGTGATCAGAAATCATTCATAAAAAAGGATTAAATGAGTAATATCGGAGAACTGACCTGATAATACCCTCTTGTTGCGAGATCGACATTGCGTAGATCCTCCAGAATGATATGTACATTGAATACAGGATGAAGTTCGACACGCATCTAGTCACCGGCTGCCGCAAAGGACCGGCACGGCCACAGTCGGTCGGACTGTTGCACTATGTCGAGTGAAGAACGGGACAATGAAGAGAGTGGCGAAGAGTTTCCGGTGGAACGCCTTCAGCCATCACCGGCGAGAATTTATTCGTCGTCAGGAAGGGCGCTCTTTGCACGTCACGCGTCCGTAGCGCCCACATTCCATATTCCACGCCTTGTACGCGTCTGCAAACACTTGTTGACCTTGGCACATCGCACCCCGGGCAAAGGGCCACAGTTACTCAAAATCGCTTAATTAGTCCATACGTCTCACATTGGCGGGGGAAACGCAAGGCTCATCTTTGCAACAATAGGTCAACCGTTTGTTGTGGCGTGCTGCAGCTACTTGGGTTAGGTTTGCTACTGTCGCGTAAACCTACCCTGAAAAAATGCAGGACGAGCTTTTTGGCAAGCTGCCCACTTTTGCCCTA
>MU868526.1:33185-56574 GCA_036418205.1 Ostertagia ostertagi
AGATGAAATGTTTTCAATGATATTCAATCTGTCTAGCTTATCAGGAGTTACAGTAATGGAAGTTTGACCAAATGACGTGTTAAGGCCATGAAAAGGCAAATTTTACTTAATTTCCTTTAGTGGTTCCAAAATTAATTTGGACGTGGTTGTTTCAGTAAAAACACATATCTTCCCATACGAATAGGTTTGTATTCACTTCTGTTATTCCTTTTTATCAACATGTTACGTTATTGAAAAGAAAACGAGGAATGAATTGAACAGACATATCCGTAAGGTCTGGAAAACGTCTGCCAAACTAAAGAATATTTGGCCTTTCTGTGAGCCATGTGGTTTTTAAGTATGCTAATGTATGACCTATAGAATGAGTACAAAGACCTTAGGAATAAGTCGCACAAGCGCAAGAAAAAGGGATGACTTGGGTGGGACGCGTTACCGCGTCACAATGTCCCACGAGGTGCGCAAAGTGGGACGCGTTACCGCGTCACGCTGTCGTCAACGTGTTGAAAGCATGAAGCTGATTCTGAGCTTGGGAAGGAGTGGGTAAGCTGTGAACATTATGGTTTTTGATTGACTTTTGCCACAGTTCGTTTACGAACCACTTGATTTCTCCTCAATGGTCCTGGGATGTCTTTCACTAAGGACAGGAAACGAATTTTTCGCGCTTTCGCAGCGAAATATTTTTCGCTGCGGGAACCTCAGGTCCACCGCTGATCATCAGTGGACCCGAGGTTCCCGCAGCGAAAAATGTTTCGCGCTGCGAAACGCGAAAAAGTCGCTTTCTGTCCTAGTGAACCACACCAATGCCCTGACTAGGCCTTGGGGAGCAGAGGGACCCGCGAGAGAGCGCAGAGGCGGTTAAAGGGCTGAGTTCGAGTAGTCCGTCCACCGAGGGGGTCTATTCCAGTTAGGAGGGGCATCATGATGCAGTTTCTCGGCGAACTAGTGTGAACTCGAACATTCCAGCTTTTCACGCATGTCAAGTGACTGCCCTCACCCCCACCCCCTAGACTGGCTACACTCCCCTGGCTCGGAGTTACCCTAGCTTTCTGGAAAAACTGCATCATGATGCCTCCCTAAGGCGATGTCAGACTTTGCGAATCGCGCGATTCGCGTCGCGGCCAGTGAATCACTCAATTGGCTGGTACCGCAACGCGACCGCGGACGCTAGCGAATCGCGCGAATCGCTAGTAGCGAATCGCGCGATTCGCAAAGTCTGACATCGGCCTAAGGCCCAGGGTCAACCGTTACGTTGGACCGATATTGGAGCGACGTTGGACCGATGTTCACCGCTCTCCGCGCCGGCATTCACTCTCGCCACCCGCGAGCCGTCTGTGTCTCCGTGCGTACGTTCACTCTCGGCATTACTCTCGTCGTCGCGTTGGACTTTGTCCAACGGACGGTTGACCCTGAGTAGACCCCTCCAAGGTCTTCACCCACCTCACTTAGCATCCAAATTTTAAGAATACTTTTTTTTCTGATAATTCCTTACACTCCTCACCTTCGCTCGCAAACTTCCACGGTTTTGGTGTCACGCAGTAGAGCTCAACAACAATATCGACACAGTCATCCAACGGAGTGGGTGGAGGAAGGGGTAGGAAAAGATTGTTCACCTGAAATCGAGCATACGTCACAGTTGACCCTGCTTCCGTATCGACCAATCCTTCACTGCTGTGCGAGCTTGTAGCAACTCTTCTGGCCAGATACACGTCCCGCACGGGATTTACTCAACGAAGGCCACTGGCCTCCAGCCTTCGCACGACCCGCACGTGATGGGGCAGTCCGCCTCGTGCTGTTGTTATCGTCGTGTTGTCGTTGTGCTGCATGGCCACTCTGCGTGTCTGCCGCGCTCTCGCGTCTGCGCTCCGACACTGTGTAGTCTGCGGTGGTTAGGGGATGTTTTTCAACATTTCACTCCCGTAGTTCTGCTCGTGACTGTCTCCTTTGACTGTTACTAAACTACCACTGCTCGGTTTTCAGAAGTAATTCAAAAGTTATGATGGACAATGTGTGTAGTCCTAGCTTTTTCTGTCAGAAAGTCAACTCACTAGGCCCACTTGTTTCCGTTGAGATTAGTCTGAAGGGATCTCGCCCAGTAAGAGGAGGGAACACTTCGGCTTTCTACACTCAACAGATTCAAACAGCACCTCTGGTATAAAACTTCTGAGCTAAGCTTCAGAAATTAGGAGGGAGCCCGGGGTATGTGAGTTATCATTTCCCAGAGTTCCCCCTATCCAGGCTTAGTCCTCCAAAAATCGTCATTCCCCAACTTACAATAGCTTTTTCGCGCCATCAAGTAGAAAAACAAGTAGAGCTCAAAAACCATGAAAAGGGTGGAGGATTGAAGCGGTCAACACCGACTTTAAAGGACTCCTTGTGTCAAATTGGCGTTAGAGCAGACTGTGCACCGCAGTCGCTAGGCAGTCTGCTGTGTGTTGTAAGCGTTGTTGTTTACTGTTCACATCTTTCATAGTTGGGTATTCACCTTCTCATACCTTTTTTCTTCTTTTCTTCTTGCCGTGCTATTGTTCTTGTATTGGAGCATGCATGCACCAGTTATGCGAGCTGGGAGAATTCGACCTCTAGAAATTTCGGCTTCCACTACACTGCTGCAAAATCTCATTTTTTTGTCGAAACTTTAGGGGTAATTGATGCCCTGGTACGAATATGGGGCACTCATGTGTGGAGGGGGAGGCCTCCAAGTAAGTGTGCCACTTAAAGCACTTGGGACTAACCATAAGCTTAGAGAAGCGAAGGGATTCTATGGAAGCATGTGAGCAATTTGCCGTTTCCCTAACGGTTCTTCCCTTCTTTGGGGTTGGTTTTAGTGTCACTTACGATCGGCCCCGTTTTGAATGTCCTCCAGTCTAATGCACATTTTCGGCTTTTCAAGGTTCGCCATCATAAGGCAAAGCTATGGGGGAGGGGAGACTCGGGGATGGCTAATTGCGCATCTTGTGGCGAGATCACAGGGTGAGTGGCTTACCCACCTCTGAGCCCTCCTGTCCACAAAGGCTTGTGAGCCCTCCTATCCCCAAAGGCTTAGTCCTGATCGCGATCCAATCAGTGAGAGGGCGCAAAGCAGAAAATAGGTGCAAATGTCGCCAATGCTAAAAATGAACGCCTTATTCATAATCACGGCATCGATTACCTCCTACATACGATTTTATACCGAACTTGATGAAAAAAGCTGCGTGAAGAAGTGGGGCCAAATTGCGCCAGCGTCAAAAATGAATATGACATCTGTAATCAGGATCGAATCACTTCCTTAGACTAAGTTTCGACAGAAAATAAAATGTTGAGATTTTGAGGCATTCCTTCGGAGTAGTACTGAATTTTCTTGCTTTGTTTTTTTTCGTAATTTTTCTATGTAGTTGGCTTCAATCCGAAATGGCAGAAATCGATGTCAAGCTTACGTTAACAAAGGAGCGCTCTCTGATGAACACATCCGTTTACACAGTCACCTCATGCAATGAAAAGCGCGGTTATTAATCAGCGCTCATGTGCCGTATGTCAGTTCTTATAACGAATGGTTTGGAGTTTTTCGTAGGCGGCTTCACTTGTGGTTCCGGGGGTTTCTCATGATAAATGGTTATCGTCTTCTTAGACCGCGGTAATAATTTGCGGTCTTGGTCGGTAGGTACCCTGAGGCTCGCACGTTCCTTTGGTCAGATACTTGTCGATCAAGAGATCGCATGATGTGTAGATTTGAGGCCGCGCCAATGCTCTGTGTTGGGGAGATAGTGTTAAAGCGAAAGAAGGTTAAGATGATAGGATATAAGCTGGAAAAAAATTAGGTACATATTGGTTAGAAGATCACGCGTCACCTCCAGACCAATCATTTCTCATCTTATTTTATAAACAAAATGTCCTAGTCCCCTATTCTTCTACCACCATAATCTCGTAGTCTACTACTTTGATGTATTTCAATAGGGTATCAAATCATTTCAGATGATTAACTCTCCTGGTCTTTTAATCTGCTCATTTCTCGCTAAATAGATATCTTACGTGGCGTCCAGCCTCCCAAGTCCTAGAGTATGAACGCGGTGTCACGGGTTCTTTAGAGTAATTTCTTCCCTTAATTCCAGCCCACAAGGGAAGAGGAAGAGTGACAAGAGCTATACATAAAGGTTCCATGGGTTTTATCAGTAAAGGGTGCGTTGTGGTGCACAGTCTGATCTAATGCCATTTAGGTGCGAGCAGTTTTTCAAGTTTCGAACTGCTACTAGCTTTATTCCTACGTTATTTCTCCAGGTTTTTTTTGGGTCTTGTCCAGAAAAGGGGGATAGCGATTCGGAACGTTCATGCGCTCAAAACCACGGAAAGTATATTCTTTCATAGCAAATGTTTAGGGCTAAGCCTTAGAAGGAAAGGACACCCCCAGTCTCATGAGAACCCTCCAGGTTTCCCCGGAACTCTCCCTCCTTTTCCTAGCTGCTCACTAGGTGAATATTACTTTCATAGACGTTTGTGCCATCCAACACAAGGACTCGTATTTTTTACAAATAACGGGTCTGTTTTAGGGTCAAGGAGTCCTTCAAGGTTACAACGGCTATCATCTTTATTCCTACGCTGTTTTTTCTGGAGGGGATGCGGTTTTAGCGCTCAGTGTGTTTGAAATCAAGGATAGCATTCTCTCCCAGTATAAGGGTTAGGACTGAACCTTTGGAAGAAGGGAAACCCCGGGTTCGTGAGTGATCCTAGATTCTTCCGAAGACTTTCTCCTCCCTCCTAGGCTCAGTCCTAGCTGCTCGCTGGGTGAATATTACTTTCCGTAGGCGTTTGTGTCATGAAACACAAGAACACATACATATATCAAAGAAACAAGAAGAAACAACGTAGGAATGAAGCTGATAGCAGCTCGTAACTTTGAAGGACTCCTCGAGCCAATCGAGCTGACTGTGCGCCGCAACGCCCCTCTTACCGGAATAGAACTTGTGTACTTCTCGTATCGCGCAATCAAAGGACCGGAAATTAGCCAGTGGGCCATGCGAAGCGACCGTTTGGTGCTCTGCCTTCTATAACATTCAGCATACGGCCTCCGAATTTTGGGATAGCACGGGATTTTTGTGCGCTTTTTGAGTTAGACCAGAAAAAGTTAACACCTACCACTTGTGAGCTTGTTCTTATCGATTCCCCCCGAGCTCTGGGGATTTACGAAATAATAGGGTTCGTCTAAGGAAGGAGCGAGACCATCTCAATTATTTTATTTATAATGGTTTTCTCTTTCTTAATTGTCGGCAGTGGTGTAGAGCGTGTAGAATTTCCAATCTGGGGGTTTAACAGTCCTTTCATAACGAAAAATACGAATCGATTTGTTGGCTTCAATATTTGAAGCGCTTATTAGACGGAGAAGGAATGGATACTTTTCAATGGTTTTTGCTAATTTATTGATTTTTTCGGCTTGAAGCTGTGTGTGAACTGATAGATTTTAAGCGCGTCTTGAAAAGAAAGGAAAGTGAAGTTGGTTGTTCTGTGGTTTTGGTAAGTGATGGTTTTGTTCAATGGTGTCGAAGTGTAGGGACTGTTACGGCTGTTGGGCAGCTCATCTGCTGCAACTACATTTCTCTTCCACTCAAAGTTGGAGAGGAGTCTAAGTTCTATATCCGGTGTATTATTAACTTCTGCGCGTGGCCCCCAGTTAATCGAGCTAATAGAGCTTTATTTATATTCCTGTCTGTTTCGTCATTATGTCTGAAAGGCATGTCAGATCGCGAATTTATGTATTTTGCGGTTTATTTTAATATTTTGCATCATTTTGCACGCACGTTTCATTTACTTAGCTTTTGCTTCTCGGTTCTTCCTATATCCGTGTTGTAGTGTGGTGAGTGAACGCTCCTTTTTGAACGTGGTTGGCTTCCTGTTATGTCTCCCTTTTCCTCATTATTTCATTGTTACTATTTGTGGTTGTTGTAAAGCGCACCTGTACCTTTAGGAAGAAGTACCAATTCAAATGCTATTCTTTCAGGTTCTCACAATGGGCGAAGTTCGTTTGGAAGGAGATCCCATCTCACTAAAGAGCGAGGTGATTTATTTCAGCTGTTTTTTTTTCTCTTTCGGCTTCGTTAGCCCATTACAAATCGTGTGCCGCCCTGGTGCATCACGCTTCCATACGAAATCAAAGGAGCTTGAATTACTCGTCCTTTTGTTCATGGTACAAAGTTCCCTTCATTCTTGATCTCAATTATCGAAAACAACGGATGCAGCGATGCAGCTGTGGCGGTTTGCAATGGCTTAAGATGAACTTTCATGCCAGATTTTTCTCTATTTTTTCTCAATGTCCTAGGTTTTTTAAACTCGTCTTTTGCCTGGGACCAGAGTTTACTCATACTTTGTTTGGTCGCTTTCTTACCGACCATTTTGCATATAAATATATCTTATGTGTCATGTGTTCTTTTCAAGAAGATGGTATTAGATCAGAATCATCAGAAGCAAATATTCGGAAATCTATCCTATGTAGATCACCGATTGTGGGTGGGTCTACAAAAACCCGTAGTACTGTGCTTTGTTGCAACTATTAGGTTGTCTCATAAGTAGTGTCGCTTTTTTTCAACCAAAAATTTTCATCTAAATCCCATGCTTTTACATCGTGTTATATACCATTCGAAAGAGAATTGTCTGCTCTACAAGATGCTATGTTCTCTTCCACCTCTGTTCCAGGGTTTTCAAATTTTAGGCCTGCGAAATGGGAGGTCCAGCCGACAAAAATTGACCAAACCGACAACTATCTCTAACTTTATCTTCCCTTGGGAGAAATCAATCAATGATGTACCCTCTACTTATACATGACCTCTTCTAACATTACACTATTAGGTTTCCCAACAAGTCGCGTCGTTCCATTTCCAGACCTGGTTTTTCAACCAGAACTCGACGGTCGAGCACCATTACCTGAGATCTAGGTCGAAATTTTTTTATAGCCGAGACATTGAAAAACTAGTAGAATTTAAAGAACAAGTCATGACTAAGTTAGGAATGTACGCCTGGTTGATTTTCTCATCTTCTCAGGGATAATTTTTTCAAAGAAATGCGGTCACTTTCGTGGATAAAACACCTTATTCCTAAACACCTAAAATTCGAACTAATTCCCAACAAACATAAAAACAAAACAAATGAGCGAATAGAGCAGAAGAAGTGCTCACAAAAGGAACACCACTCGATATGAAACAATGGCGTTTACGAGGAACAATTTTAATTTGAAAATTGCTATGGCTTATCGGTCAGCCAATTCGAAAAGAAACAAAGCTTTTTCGGCAACCTAAGAGTGGAATGTTTAGAAGAGGTCATGAGTAAGTAGAGGGTACATCATTGATTGATTTCTCCCAGGGAAAATAAAGTTAGAGCTAGTTGTCGGTTTGGTCAATTTTTGTCGGCTGGACCTCCCATTTCGCAGGCCTAAAATTTGAAAACCCTGGAACAGAGGTGGAAGAGGAACATAGCATCTTGTAGAGCAGACAATTCTCTTTCGAATGGTATATGATGTAAAAGCATGGGATTTAGATGAAAATTTTTGGTTGAAAAAAAGCGACACTATTTATGAGACAACCTAATATATGCTGATCAGCAAACTATAAGCCTAATAAATTCGTTTTCAACATTTATAAAGAGCAGCTAGACATACTTCGTAGCAGAAATTTCAAATTTCGGATACGGAGTGAATTAAATGTATGCACGATTACACGATTCTATACGTGTGTTTTTTCACATATCTAAAGAGTATTGCTCTCCTAATGAATGCGTAGTAATAGTTACAGATGTGTTATTTGCTATGACACCGCTTCTGTCTTTACGTCCTGAACGAGTCAGTTAGGGAAAACTAAGCTTTACTGAATCAGAGCTTTTCTTTAAGCTGGGCCTACAAGCTTTGAAATCCCGATTTAGTCGTCTTCTCCGAAACAGCTAACCATAAGATGGCAGTAGTGAAATGGATGGTGCCGAGTGCTATCTCCCCAACCTCTGTGATTCCGTTTTAGTTCGACTTCGTACTTCTGATCCAGTTCGTCGCCCTCTGATGTGACTACCCTCGCAACATTGCGTACAAATACAGTGGTGTAATTCATCAAAACAAGAGTATGCTGAAAAATATTTCTTGTTCAAACAGCCTCTCACTGCCCCCAGAGAAACCAGATTGTAAAGAATCATCCAATGCACAATTTGTCAATTTAAAGGCGAAGAAGAGATTGATTGCGTCTATGTCCATTGTAAATTCTGCGTCTTCGCTAGCTGTTTCATAATATGCTTCTGTGACATCTGGTGTTTGCTTAAATTGAGTGAGATTGTGGAAGATATAAAAAGCGAATAATTTTGGAAAAAAAAGTTGTGGTGACGTTTTTCATTTTCTTCTATTAAGTGTAAAAGCAAACTAATTATGAAACTAGATCATCATGCTCCTAATTCGAGGAAGCGGTGCTGTCGTGCTTAGCGTACCGTCAGATTCCGTGATTTGGTGTTTTTGGTCTAGATCATTCCACTAATTACATATTAAGTTTAGAGTTTTACACCTGCACTGTAATTTGATTCTCAGGAATAATGTCTTCCAGGACGAGCAGTCAGACATGATTGGGCGTGGGCCTCATCCTGTTCGAATAGTAGAGGTAGTTGAGGATGTTGATCATTCGTTCGAGCTCAATGTTGCGGCACTTGAAAGTATTTTACTCGATCCTAAGGTGGCTGACAAAAAGGTATGGCCTTTTTCAAGTTTTTTTCGTCTCTAATTTCACATTTCGTTCGTTGAAATTTTGTGGAGATAATGGGTTTTTCTTCTGTGACCAATTTTCCACCATTTAGTTGTGCAGCGCTATGCTCTGCTTTCTGACCTCTTTTTCTTACTAGGGCATTACGATTGACACTTGGTGCTTATAGGTTGCCGTCATTGGAGTTGCTGGTGCTTACAGAATGGGAAAATCATTTCTGCTTAATTTCTTTCTGCGGTATCTACAGTGGCGTGCGGATGGATCTGGTTAGTAGTTTTCAATTCAGTTCGGAAGAAATACTATCACATGCGCCACAAAACGACTAACTATGCACCAAGTTGGCGAAAAATAAGGAAATGAGGCGCACACAAAGACGCGTTTATTCTTAAAAGGCAGAGATTTCATGTTGTTTCAAACATGTATCATGAAATGAAATCAATGCTTAGTAATACTTGCACGAGCGATCTAGTGGAGTTGCCTTATCGTTAGATGTAGATGCAGTCCGTTTATCGCAGCATCAGAGAATCAATGGTGTTCATTCACGATTACATCTGCTATTTTAACTTCGCTACCGATGTTGGCCTGACCGAGTTGTTTTCGATTTCCCGCTCTGTCTTCCTACTAATCTAAAGAAGTGAAGGATTTTTGTTATTTAGTTTGTCCGGTAGTTGACTGGGTCGCCATGCCGGTAACGAACGGCTTTTCAACAACGGCTTTTCAACTCATATATATCACTTCATCGTGGTTTTGATTCTCCCTCTAACAAAAGCTAGTGAAGCAATAGTTTCCTCCTGAAGTCATTGGCTAAGGCGGGCTCCACGTTCAAACTGCTATGATTTAACACAAAAATGGAAGCAGCGCTGAAATGGGACCATAATGAATAAAAATGGGAAGAAAACATTGGATGCCTTAAAAATAAGGGTTTCTTCATTTTTGTAATCTATAGTAAATTTTTGTACACTAATGTAATTTGTAATGTAATTTGTTGAGGCCGTGACATAGTGGGCAGGAAGGAGAAAAGACACCCGAGAGAGCACAATTTATTGCAGGGGGTGATCATCTGCCTGCGAACCAGGGAAAACGTAGGCGGTCTTGGCCAAGATCTAGCGCCCTTCCCGCGAATTTCGAGTGTGGAGGAGGGGAAGGAGAAGGAGGATGGAGTGGGGTAGAGGAAGATTAAACGCCAACAGACTAAGGTGCAGTTAGGTTTGGATGCCATTCTAACGTCATGTGTGAATGTGATTATGTCCCTACTATTTATCAAACACCTGCAAGCGCATCCTCTGCTCAAGGTGATGGTGTGACAAATGGAGGGAAGCACAGCGGAAGGTACAAAGCTTTGCAGGGAAGGGGGTTTTTCGTGAGTTGCCGCGGGATAAATCTGCTTAGTTAAATTGTGTATGCAGGATGGTAGGTGGGTTCTAATATTAGGCCACAAGATTAGTACAGTATTAGCGGATCGCTTTCCACCTCCATTCATTGTATACTTAATGTACTTGAGCAGCGTACTTGTTGACGAAAAGCGGTCAGGTTTGGCTAGACTTTGCTTTAGAACGTTCATATGTCCTGCGCAGCGTCTACAATAATTCAAGTATAGTGCATTTGAGGGTATGGGAGCCGCTTCGAGGAGTGGTGATAAGATTTTACGAAACCACTGATGTCGTTTGACTGCTCTCAATTATTGTGTACAGTACAATGAATGGCTAGTTTGCTCCTTTCCAGATGATGACGGCTTTAGTGGTATGGATTGGCTTGGAACTCATCCAGAGTCGCTTAAAGGTTTCTCTTGGCGTGGTGGTAGCAAGCGAGACACAAATGGAATCCTCATTTGGAGTCAGCCTTTCATAATGAAAGACAAAAACGGAGAAGAGGTGGAATATTTTTTTGTTCTGCTTTTAAATGTTTTTGAATTCTCCTCAACAATCGAAACATGTGAAATTTCAGATTGCTGTCATTCTCATGGATACACAGGGTACATTTGATTCGCAGAGTACCGTCAAAGATTGTGCTACCATATTTGCGCTTTCTACAATGGTTTCTTCAATGCAGGTGATGTGTTCATAAAGTAGTTATTTGCCTTAAGTTGCATAATATGTACTTATGTTTTCACCGATGCAGCATGGATTTTCAGAAGTTTATATAGCACTTATTTATTAATCGGGCTCGAATACGGCACGTGATCTTACTTTTAATGCTGCGCGAATACATTTGATGAGCTACCTAACTTGAAGGGTTCCACCATGCTGCTAACAATAAGGCAACTATAGTGCGCATTCTTCCCATCGCACAGCTGAGTGTAGATAGATGCGTGTCGATCGTCCAATTCATTCGGTCGCGTGGTCTATATGGTAGCTTGCCCACATTCGAATTTGCGATCAGACGGTTCCAAACGACAGCTGCGGCTCCGGGCCATAGCCGCACTTTCGGTGCTCGAGCTTTTAACGCGACATTATCAAAAGCCTTAAACTTATCATAATATTTCGCTTTTTATATTCTCACTTATACCAGAAGTTTGCTATTAATATTGCCTGAAGTGAAAAATTGCCTTTTGTTATTCTTCCCTGGCAAATATTTCCTGGTTCAACGAATGCCAAAGCCGAAGTCATCACTTCATTTTTTTGTGAAGTAATTTTGTGAAGGTATTACCGAGATTCAAATGTTGCAAACATTTGAGATCTTGTAACATCCATCGTTATCCACAGTCACAACGTAGTGCGCAAACAATGACGTTCTAGTTGTTAGCTTTTTGAAATTGGACCACATGTTTAAGTAATTATTCAAACCCGTAAAGCACTGGTGTATGTGCTCAAGCACGTGTGTGCATTGCTATTCTGTCGGAACCACTTTATCGAAATTTTTCAGATATACAATCTGCTACATAACATTCAAGAAGATCACTTGCAACACTTACAAATGTTCACTGAATATGGACGATTAGCGATGGAAGATAATGATAACAAACCGTTCCAGGTAAATTCCCATCTCCAAGACTTATATCCAACTTTCAATTGGAATGACTAAAACATGACCACTCATTCTTCTGAAATTTCTGAAAGTTCTGGAGGCAATTTTCCTCTTTTGTCCTTTTAAAAGCATTCGGCAGGTAAAGCTAAAGGAGTAGTGCTAGCAGAACCTGATTGCCTTGCATGGAAAGCATTTGAGAATAATTGCACGACATAAGGCCAACGGCGTGACATGTTGTGAAGAGGGCACTAAAGTCTCCCGATTATGATGTTATTCATTCAAAAGAACACGATGGTACCTTCACTGTATCATCGAATTCAACTGGTGGACTTGAGGTATATCCTCTTATTCTTAGGATTTGATGCCGTTTTAATATTCATTGCCAGGAGTTGCAACTAGTCAGGTGCAAAACTGGCAGGGTTCAGCATATCGGGAAGCTCTTCTAAGGTTCGAAAAGGGTAAACATCGGGTTCAGTAAATGTTTCAGCTTCAGTTCGTTACCCATTGAAGCACAGTTTTGACCAAAGCCACCATTTTCCATATTTTTCCAATGAAAAAAGTCTCAGAGCAAATGGCCTCAAAGGTGATATGACGGCTCTTGAATTTTTCTTCGAAGATCGTATCGGTTAGTCAAGGTAGCGAAGAACTAAGTACCTTGCTACCAGTGCCTCTTGTGCAAGTAAGGAATATGACCACTGGACCTTTAGCTTTATGCGCATACGTCAGATTGTTTTCGTATTAGCCATCAATCAAGCTCGACTGTGGTCGGCATTTTGCGAAAACAACGCAGTGGTTAGTAATCTGCTCTGGATACCGTCGTCTTTTTTTTGTACATTTTGGGACGACTTCAACCATTTCTACTATGAAGATCTTTTCTTCGTCTTAGTGAATCCTGTACACTTTTCTTGTCTTACTCCTAGTCACACTGTAAAAGTTTGTAGCTCCTTCTTCTTGACAAAAAATGGAGAGTCTTATCTGGGAATTCATTTTCCGCGCATCATCTATCTTGTAAGGTATATGTTAGCCATTTTGCGACTCTCACGTTTTCGAAAAGAGGTCTATTTACTGTTACTCCAGCTCCAGACTTCAGGCGTCGATGGACCTAGGGTCTGAAATCTTCCGTCCGTGTCTTTTCGATGTTGTCGTCAAAATATTCCGGAGGTGGTTGCATGGGGAGACGGTCAATTCAATCGTCGGCTAATGAGGTCACGCCGCTCACGCGGCGGGCAGCGTCGCGCGCGGCAAATGGTGCGGCGATTTTTGTATGGGCCTTGGCTTAACGGTCCTTGTCCATAAGTTGCTGGTGGGGTTAGAGAACTGATAAGACCAAAGTTCCAGACATCAGTGAGCCAACAAGAGTCACCTTAAGATCTCCGCAGTTATTTAAGCCTCACTGTACAGAGCTTGTGCCATGTAAAGGTTGTCCTTTTGAATAATTTGACTTCTTTATTAATCAACTGCCTGAATTGTTATCAGAGAGCGATAATCTGGCTCAATCGGAAAATATTACGTTCCAAGACGCAGTGGAACGGTGAGGAAGGCATAACATTAGTATGACAGAATAAGTTTGTAAATAATGGCAAGGGACAAGGAACCTGTATTTTAAGGGGCAGGTGATCATATACCGTGTTTCACGACTGGAACTTCATCTAATCCTACATTCCCCAATGCTAGAACCCTGAATTCTAGCCACGGCCGACGTCGCATCGCGGGCTGCGGCGGCTGGCGCGGCGACCTAGCCAGCTCAACGATTGAATCGTCACGCACCCGGTTGCATGAGTTTGTCGAGAATCACTTTTTTCATGGGACTGGTGTTCAAAATATCAACACCGCGGGGTGTGACCGCCTGACATAATTTGCGTTGCGCTGCGGCTGCTCTGCGGCTTTCATAAAAAAGAAAGAAATTCAATTCAGAAATTTCAAGCAATTCATAAAGGAAGAGGCTGGAGGTCTCGTGGTGTTCGTACGAGAATGGTTGTTCTGAAATCAGTGATGTTCCTCCATATATGCATGGATCTATGCACATATGACGATTGCAACAATACGAACTAAGAGCAACCGCAGGAAACAAAAATCAAAACAGGAACAAGATTTTATACCTTGTTCTTCAATATCTGGGGAGGGATTTGACAAAAACCATTTTAGGGTCTATTCCAGTTAGGGGGGCATCATGATGCAGTTTCTCGGCGAACTAGTGTGAACTCGAACATTCCAGCTTTTCACGCATGTCAAGTGACTGCCCTCACCCCCACCCCCTAGGCTGGCTACACTCCCCCTGGCTCAGAGTTACCGTAGCTTTTTGGGAGTCACCGCACATGATGCCCCCCCCCTAACTGGAATAGACCTCCATTTTATTTCAACGCTATGGAATCTATCAATGTATCATTACATGTGTAAATACTGCATATTTACCCCTGTTCATGACTAGCTCGTTCCCATCTTTGCTGCGCTTTAGTGTGTCGTAAATTTTCGTTTGATTCTTGCTTGTGTTTCAGTCGCTCGTTCCCATCTTTGCTGCGCTTTAGTGTGTCGTAAATTTTCGTTTGA
Source organism: Ostertagia ostertagi (assembly GCA_036418205.1). NCBI lineage: Eukaryota > Metazoa > Nematoda > Chromadorea > Rhabditida > Trichostrongylidae > Ostertagia > Ostertagia ostertagi. Next base: position 47,384 of record MU868526.1, read on the forward strand.
TTCTTGCGTGTTTCAGTCGCTACAATTCCTTGTTCGTGACTGGTCATTCCCATATGAAGCGGAGTTCGGTTATCAAGGAGGACAGCGCGTCCTCGATGATCGGTTGCAGGTGTGTTTTGTACTTTGTGAAACTGCTTGGACCCTCATTACAAAATATACGTGTATAGTATTTCTCTTAGCCACAAATGCTCAGGTATCGGCGAAACAGCATCCTGAGCTGCAACAACTGCGACAGCACATTCGCAGTTGCTTTGAAAACATTTCGTGTTTCCTTATGCCATATCCTGGTATCAAAGTGGCCACGAATCCAGATTTCAATGGTTCTCTATCTGGTTAGTTTCCAGAGTCTCGTAGCAAGCACCGCTATCGTCTATCATTTTGAAGTTTGTTGCCAAGAGTTGTGTCCATTATTATATTGATTTGTTGACATTTTCACCTCTTTTATGACTCTGTAATTTGTAAGCGTTTTCTTAATGTCGCTTCCCAGGAAGTGGCAGGACGTTTTCCCTGTAAAGGGTGTTGAAGGGGCTTACTGCGCTAGTTCCAGTTTTGTCAGGAGCCCTCTAGAGCTACGAACTGCTGGCGGCTTCACTTATACGCCATTCTTTTCTTTTGTTTTCTGTATATTGTGCCGTTATGTGCTTATGAAGAAGTGTAGGCCCAGAATCCGAGGGAATTTGACTGGTCTTCTGCTCTCCCGTAAGGCTTTATTTTATTCTAAATATGAGCTAAAGATTTCAAATGCGCTGGGCGCTCTGCACCGCAATGCTCTCACCCTTTTTTTTACTGGAAGAACGTTAGTGGCGGCCCATAAAGTTATTTAAAAAATTCCTACTCTTACAACACGTATATGATTTTAATTTCGTTGAAGACATCGAACCCGAGTTCCAACAGCAGTTGCGTGTGATGGTTCCACGCATACTTGACTCCTGTAATTTGGCAATGAAGGAAATTAATGGACACAAAGTCACGTGTAGGGAGCTTGTTGAATATTTTAAGGTGATGACTCTTATACTCTAACACTCATGTCTGAACCGCACACATTTTGCTGATAACGAATCTGTTCGCTTATTTCAGGCATACATGAAAATTTTCCAAGGTCAAGATCTACCGGAGCCGAAATCCATGCTGATGGTTTGTTTTGAACCAATTTTTGAGTTTCTCTCTGATTTGATTTGATATTTTTATATTTCTTTTCGATAAAGCCTCATCGTTCGATTGCTGAGTTTAATCGAAGCTAGAACCCACGCTTAATTTGAACTTCTGTCGTAACAGAGCACACCAATAAGACGCTATTGAACATCCATCTTTCTCTTGAAGGAGAAGTTCAGGACAAGAACAAAGGTCATCAAAGAACGGAAAAATTGCATAGTTAGGAGACGGGTGGAGGGTGCTGACCGACGCGCAATTGGCAGCGAAAGATTTGACCTCGGCGATCTAGCATGGCTCACTCTTGGCGCGGTTGGCGGGGTACGCCCACCGACTATCTAATCACTCGCCGCAGGTCTATACGTGGCGAGTGATTAGATAGCAGAGAGAGCGTAGTGTTGAAGAGGGCACAGCGATGAGAGTCGCATCAATGCGCAAATCAACGGGCAAGGAAGAGGGTCCCTGATTTCGAGTTTCGGGCCGTCTTATTTATCCCTGCTCCCCTGACTAAGTCTACCTTTATTTCCAATAAGCTAACATTTCATGGTGAATCCTCCCTTTAATGGAAATGTTTTGTTTGCCCTACCTTTTGGTAGTGATCATACGTGTAGTTTTGAATACTGCAGGTGAATCGAAGAGCGACTAGCTACATTACTACCATTTCAGACCAACTTGAACATTGATTAGCTTTTGTTAAGAATATGATGGAGCTCAAATTGAGGTTCTGCAAAAACCTCAATTTGAGTTCCACTACATGCTTAACAGCTCCCATTCACCAAGTAGCACCCACACGAAAAGTCGAGGCCCTCTCTGATTTTGCACTCCTATGAAACGGCGCTGTCGCGACAACACGTTATGTTGCCGTAGTTAATATTAGGAATATCCAACAAGAGTTTCCGCCGCATTTGCAGATAAGAAGACGTGCTCTGTGTTTTCACCGTTTGTTTCACAGTTAATAGTTTATCTATTTGTAGGCAACTGCTGAGGCCAACAACCTAGCTGCTGTGGCTAGTGCCCGAGCTCTCTACCAAAGAGAAATGGAGGAGGTAGGTATACTTTGCATATTGTAGATCTGATCTATAATTTCGAATATTCATAGTGAACATCTAATTTTGTGTTTTTCAGATTTGCGGTGGTGACACTCCATATATGAGCACAAATGAACTTCTTGAGCAGCACCAGCTTTGCAAAGTACTTCATGATTTGTTACCTGGCCTATTTGTCAAAAACGTTATTTAAAATTCAGAATGATGCTATTCGTGAATTTCGCAATACCCGAAAGATGGGTGGGGTGGAATACAGCGTACAGTTCTTAGCGAAGCTTGAAGACGAAATTGAGGTGAGTTGGACTTCTTTCAGTTGTTTCATTTTGTGAGAAAAGCACGGAAACGTGTGAAAATCCTGGCTTTCAAGACAACCATGACCAAATTGGCGTGCTTCTTGCTCACGAAGAGAAACCATTGGTGCGAAATGGGAAGACCCAAAGGAAAAGGAAAATAGTTGTCGAAAATGCTGAAGTTAATGGCTCGTTCAATTCTGTCACAGGAATGAGAGACTTATTACGGAGTGAACTAGGCGAGGGAGCACAATGGATGAGAGGCGCCAGAGTGGATGTTACGTATTTCTCCCATCCTGCGCTCGTGCAATTGCGTATCGCAAGCAATTACAGTACTCACACGGCTAGTTCCGCTATCGTTAGCGCCCTGCTTTCGATTGAATGGCGATAGGTAGAACTCAAGGAAATAATAAGGCTGGATGCCTCATATTTGATCTTATTTATTTACATTTACTTCCGCGACGTCTGCAGTGGTAGTTTGCATCAGCTCAGAAAATTCTCCTATTCAGCAAAGTAGGAAGCGAACACTGAACATAACATTTTATGCAAAATCGATTAAAATCGTGGAGAACAGTTTTCCCATTGATAGCGCAATAGTTAAGCTTTTGCTCACAGCTTACGTGAAGAACTGCTATTATCTTTCAATGCAGAAGGTAGGTAAAATCTCACTCAAGATGGGCGGACAAAGGCGTCAGGCCAGCATGCTCAGCTCCATCCTCCCCCATCCTATTGGTCCCCTAGTACTAGGCTTTGAGTCTAGGGGATGTGTAAGCAATTTTCATTACCCTCAAAGTTCACCTCTTCTCCAAGGCTCAGTCAGCGTAAGGATGCCCCCTTTGAGTACACTAGCGCCTTAAGAAATTTATTCACAACAGTCATGCAACCGCTCCCGTAAGCGGATATTTGCAATTGAACTGAATTACATTCTACGAACATTCTCACAGGAAGAGTGAACAAATCGCATGGCCTACTCACTAGCACAAGTCATCCTCACAAGGATAGGTTTGTGTCAGGTTTCTATGTTTATGTAAATATCTACAAGTACTGATTAAATCAACCAACAACTCTGGAGTTTGGCTCACAGCACATCGAAAACAAGCTCGGCTGTGAGAGGTGAATACTATTCAGCTCATGATGAAAACAATCTCACGAACGGGTATTCTCTCTTCCCTCAGTTACTAAGCGAGGTTTCCTCTACTCGAGTCCCTCACTGCACTGCATAACATGGCACCAGTGATTGTCATATGCGAATCATTACAAATATGCTAGCACGTCACACTATGGTTATAGGTTGGGAGGTGATTTACATGAGGAATTAAGAGTGGCTTCCAAGCACGCACATGGTATCCCATCGATATGTAGAACTTTCTCTCTACCCGTCACCTATCCCGAAGGAGAAATGTATGACTGTACTCTGTACAATATTCAGGAGCTGTGGTAGTCATGAATTGATTAGTCTTGTCATTTCCTTTCATCACGAGCCTCCGCCGGTGATCATCAGTTACAAATGTCAACGACCAGAAGAACTAGGCGTGGGAGTACTGTAATCGCTTGCGGTACGCAATTGCACGGGCGCAGGGTGGGAGAAATACGTAACATTGCCAGAGTGCTGCGCACGGGAGCAGTGTAGGCGGTTTTGCAAAGCCCTAGCGTCCTTGTCGCGCATTTCAGAAGCGAGAGAAATTGACAGCATGAACTTATTGAGTACCTTCATCCTACCAGCCAGAACGTTTCATCCACGTGATCCCTCCAGATTATGCCTTGAATAAGCGGCCGAGCTCATTAGTTCCATGTACTGGATTATGAGCTACACAGCCTCCAGTGGCTCTGCTGGAGCTATCTCTGTTGTAGATTTAGGAAGAATTTTGTGATTCGGTCATCATCAATTTTATCTTTTGCCTTATCGATGAATTTGATGACATTGGGATTTGAAACATGTTCCGCAAATAGCTTATTTGGAAGTTATAAGTTCGACCTCACAATCCGGGGCAGAAAGCGGTGTGGATGAAGCTGGTTCACTGGCAAGTCATGTGTGCGGTCCGAGATATCCCAGGTGGAATCCAGCAATAAAATTAGGCCCTCCATTGGTCAGTCGATTAGCATGAGCCTTATCGGGATGATGAATTAAGAAAGAAAAAACCATTTCAAATGAAATAATTAAAATGGTTCGTTTCGCTCCTTCCTCAGACGAACCTTATTATTTCGTCAATCCCCGGAGCTCATCAGTGAGTTGGGATTGGCGAAATAAAGGCACAGGGAAACTTGTTTTGTCAGCTGACCTCGCAGGTCATTTGCAGGCCAAGTAGCGTTGAATCTCACTGCAATCACGGATGAAGGCAGTGTGACGCTCCCGGGCAAATTTCGTTTTGTCATTCATTTTGGTACTGGAGCGTCCATACTTACAAGTGTTATGAGGGGTGGGACGGGTGGTGGGTGATGAAAGTGATAGCAACTGATAAGGGCTGATAAGGCGCGTCAGAACGCAAAAGTCGTCGATTCCGTTACCTAGCTCGCGTTGACACCAGAGCGTCCATACTTACAAGTGTTATGTGGGGTGGGACGGGGACATTGTTGGTGGGTGATTGAAAGTGGTTACAACTGATAAGGGCTGATAAGGGGCGTCAGAACGCAAAAGTCGTCGATTCCGTTACGCAGCTTGCGTTGACACTGTAGCGTCCATACTTGCAGTGTCATGTAGGATGGAAAGGGACATTGTTTGTCGGTGAAGGAGGATGATTGCAAATATAAGGGCTGTCAGGACGACGTAAGCAAACCAGCCCTTTTGGCGCTTCGGCTGGGACCGTATGCTGAATGTTGGGGAGGGGATGGAGTCCCCGACGGTGGACGGACCACTTCAACTCGGTCCTTAGAACCGCCACAATTTGGTGCTTACCTCAGAACTAAGCCTTAAAGAGAGGACGGGTCCGTCCCCTCTCCAAGGCTTAGTCCTGGGGTGAGCAAACCAGCCCTTCTGGCGGAGCTGCTGGACCAGCTGCACCACTTGCGTCAGTACTCTCCTATCGTACCAACCGAGTTGAAGTAAACCGTCGACCGTTGGGGACCCCATCCCCTCCCCAACATTCAGCATACGGTCCCAGCCGAAACGCCAAAAGGGCTGGTTTGCTTACGTCGAAAGCAATCTTCGCCATTCCGTTGCGCAGCCCACGTTGACTCTAGAGTGTTCTTACAAAAGCTCTGTGGGGTGGGGCAAGGACATTGTATCGACATAACCAGTTTCCCTTGAGCAGGTTCTTGACGAATGATAAATTTCATTCCTATTCTAATAACTTGAGCAGGTTTCTAGTTTAACAATAACAAATTAGCGACTTTATTTCATTGTTGCAAGTCCTATAGCATCAATAACAGCCTGACATCTTCGTGCCATTTTTAGTTTCACTGGTATTTCTTTTCCGAAAGAGCTATATGAACCTATTTGCCAGTATAATTCAAATTCCAAATAACACATTTGTTCCAACTAGGGGCCAATTCAGAACCTTGCGGCGATGAATCTTCAAGAAACTGTTTATAAATTGAATTGAATTGGCGCTACTGTACATTTTGAATATTCGATAGTTACCGACCTATGTTGTTAGATCTGTGTAACAGAAGGAACTGACTGAATTGCCCAAGTGAGCCCTTTGATTGTTTGGTTCTTGTTGCGGATCATCTTATGGTTTGTTCGGCAGAGGCATCAGTCACGCGCCAGTAGTATGCGTCAACTATATTTGATATGTTAACAAGCATACATATTGCCGTGAAGGAAAAAATAGATAAGCGAAAGGGAAGTAGTGAAGAAGCGAGAGGTGATGCTTTTTTGATGGGTAGTCAAGTGTTAAAGCGCATTGCATCGTATGGCGTGAGGCTAAAGTTCAATGATCTTAAAGTCCCATTAGTAAAAAAAAACAGTCAAACTATTAAGACCTTTCCATTAGGCTGTTCTCTTCGCTTTGAGCGTATGGTAATAAATTCTAGTCCTAATGATTAGGGTAAAAGCTGATGTCTGAAAGACAAGAGAGCATGGAGACCATCGAGACGCCGTTGCCACGGCACACGCCTATCACAATTATCGGGCGTGTGCAGGAAAGAGGGGACAATTGATAGGATCATGGTTAAGGCGTACTCTGCGCTTGTTTGCTGTTTTATCACTTATCGCGGCTGATTATAATGTTTGTAATGCACATTTAGCTGGAGAAATTGATTGAAAACATCTGTAAAGTATTTAGAATGTTCTGTCGTTTTTCGACCCCGAATTTCTAAATGCATGTATCTCGGCTTAAACCAAATCCTTACAAGTTGAATACTATCCGTTTGAATGCGCTAACGTTAAGCTATAAGAAGCCTTTTCAATGGTTACGTTTGTTCAGTGTTCTGTAGCTTTGGAGGCGATGAACTGAGGGAATGGTCTTTAAGGGAATTCGAAGCCCCCGGAAAAGTAAGAGTTGAAGGCCAGAGGTATACTGAGTAGAATATCTGCAGCACCCCTCCTTAGCCTAGCTGGTCCAACTTGTGCAGGGTTGGTTGTGCGATATGCGTGTAAGACAACTGTCAGAGATGTGTCCGTCCCTTTATAATGAGAAATGCTGAACCCGTATTTTGAAGTTTTGGTGAATTTTGACATAATGTTAAGAGTTCTCCTCCACTGTAACAGTTCCACCTGATACGGGGAACTTGGCCAGCCGCTGACCTCATGAAAGTTGCCATAACCCTCCTTCAGCACAGTTTAAGTTTTGCAAAGTTTGTAGAGCTTGATCGCCGTCGAGCTATTCAGCAAAGCTTCGTGGCTGTAGAGAATCCGCTCTTTATTGTACGTCGCAAATCTGTAGAAAGGCGAGTCGCTTACATCACATAAAACAAGCTAGAAATTTGAGGAACGACCCTTCAATTGGTGATTTGTCGCGGCACGCCCCTATCAAATTTTTTTGACTTTCCAGCTACTTCCGTATAGCTTGGCTCCACAAACCATATACGCCCAGGTTGGGCAGAACCTCCTCTATGGTCCTTACGCACGAGTGCCTCAATCAGAACTTTTGGCTAATCGGTGGCAACGTCCGATATCCGACCACCACTCTCATCATATCCAAGGCTCTCGCTTTCGTTACAATAACTTTTTGAACTACTGCTTCTGAGCACATTTATTGCGAATCTAGGCCAAGTGCATCGTTAATATCTTGAACTGTTCCCGCTACTTTCAGGTCTATTTAAAGCTAGAAAAAGAAAGTCATGCCAACTTGCTCATCGAGTATACCGCATTCAAAGCTTTGAAAAGTTATAAGAAAATGTTTAGAACAAAGCTGAGCTAAGCATTGGATAGAGCTGGAAAAGCTCTTCAAAATGATATCCATATCGATGGCAGTTTCTCTAGATTTCAAGTAGAAATGAAGCATCCAAATGTGGAGTGTCAGAAAACGACAGAACTTTCTGAAACACCTAATGTTACGGTCCTAGTCCAATTGGTTTACGTTACTAGTATTGTTCCAAGGGATGCAGCAGTATGAACAAGTAGAGCATTATGCCAAGTATACAAAGTACCCTTCTGAAATTGTATTATTTGGTGTCTCTTCGTTAGTAGCAACAATAATCTTCACAGATGTACATCAATGTTAACCGATGTGTTATTTGTTTCAGGAAAGCTATGAGTCCTACTTGAAAATGAACAATGGAAAGAACTTGTTCAAGTCTATGCGCACACCAGCTGTACTTGTTACATTGATGATTATCGATTATATATGCCAAGAGTTCTGCCAGATGATTGGACTCGACTTCTTTGCTGGTGGGTCGCTTGTAAATATATATGTGCGGGCAGAAGCAACTATATTTTCGGTATTACAGGGCTCTTCTCATCCATACTAGTGATAGTTATTGGAGCACTCACTGTTTGGGCTTATGCAAGGTATTCTGGAACATTGCGCGAAGCTAGTGGTTGGGTGAGTTCGACTTTGTTTCATTACTTTTGAACGAAGACTGTGATTGGCAACTTTTTTTTTAACCTGATAATTACGTCCTACCGCGAATCTCACATTGCAACTCTTTTGATAGACTTTGAAACTTTCTGGTACTAATACCATGTTCCTAGAACTGCACCGCATCTTGTGTCCTTGCGCACTATCGTTCTCCTTTTTCAATTCCAAGTTGATCGTTTAATTTGAAGTATATCGTTAAATTCAGGTTGATGATGCCGTTACTTTCATGTGGACAAATTTCATTTCACCGAATGCTGGTCAGCTGGGAGCGCTCGGCGGTGCCATTCAACTCGGCGATAAGCTAACTGTAGGTTATCTAGAGTTTCGAAAATTCATTCTCCGTATGTTTATCTACGAGAAAAAGATGTACACATTCTGTTTGATAACCAATCAGATCTCTAGTGAGGTTTGTCGGGAAAATGCTTCACCGCATTGGTGGGAATCTCTCTTGTGAACTGTACCAACACTTGAAACATACTGATACAACATCATTGGAGGCTCAAGAACGCTTCATGCATTCTGTTATTATTGATTAGGCTTTTCAGACTTTTTTGAACATTTTCGCTTGAAAGCAGCGATCTGTAAGAAGAAAGCTTCATCGATTCAAGGAATTTCATTCGTACGCATGCTGTCTCTCAAAAGAATGCATGAAGCGTTTCTTGGAGCCCCATAGCGTTGTACCAATATAATCCACACCGAATTGTTAGTTTCGATGTTATCGAAAAGTCTGGGGTGGAAATTTTTTT
>MU868526.1:101837-123158 GCA_036418205.1 Ostertagia ostertagi
TTGCAGATCTTAATTGAAAAATACGATTTTTTTTTCTCAAAACTGACACATCTAAAGTTCGAAAGAGTTCTTCTTCCGTCACTGAGGTTGCTGCTGTTCAGTTCGTGCAAACTATTAGTAATATTTAGCTTATTGGCTTTACTCTGTGTAATTTTTGAATGGATTAATGCTCAAAAACCACTGGCTCTGCAGAAATGGTATGCCCAAACCCATGTTTGGGATAAAGAAGAAGGTTGTTTCACTAACGCAACCTTGTTTCCAAGACCGCTACTGCAGTTTTGTAGCATTATAGAGAGAACCATAGAGAGAAAGTCTCATTCAAAAAGAAAAACAGCTTTAGGAGAAACCTGAAGGAAATCCATCATGATAATGAACCGGCGCAAGTTTATCATCTTGCTGAGGACATCCTCAACTCGAACAAAATTATGAAGAATTTCACGGAAAACCTGATAAAATGATCTAACTAGAGGGACTGATATAAGATTGCTATGGTGATTAATCGATCTCTGCAAAAAGAAACATCAAAAAATTATTTATTCAGTACTTAGTTTGTATCCTCCCAGACAAGTTTGGTACCAACTAACTGACCCCGGAGGGTTAGAAAGCTTGGTTGGCCAGAAGTTGGCACGTCAGCGATCCTTGAATGGTACGCATGGTAAGCAGCGCTATTTGTCAATACTCCACTTCCCCCAATTTGTATGCAGGGGAGCCAATAAAAAAGACATTTTGTCTCCAGACTCAAATGGATTTAATCACACTTTGCTCAGCTCAAAGCGTGTGCTCCCAACTTAGAATTGAAGAGCGCATTTCATTTCATAAGAAAACCGGAGCTCATCCGGTAAGGGGGGGCATTGTGATGCAACGTCTAATAGCTGCCCTCACCCCCCACCCCTGAACTGGCTTCACTCCCCCTGGCTCACGGGGTCCCGTACTTCGAGAAACCTGTGCGCCAGGGGGAGTGTAGGCAGTCTAGGGGTGGGGGGTGAGGGCAGCCACTTGATGCCCATCCTTACTGGATGAGCGCCAGAAAACCTTCATAGTGGCCATCTACGTGGACGGCATCAGAAAAGTTTGCCCCGGAATCATGGTGCTCTGGTCGAGCTCAATGGGGTTCTCGACTGATCGTGTACCGTTACGACGGGTTCCGAAGGAGGGGGGGTTCCCGAGGGGTTTGCATAGTTAGAGCTAATGTCCCTAGGAAATTATCCCATGTTTAATCGATCCAAGAAATTATGTAAGAGCTTCAGGATGAAGCAGTTATTGTAGGCTCCTGAGCTCGACGACGGTGACAGATGACGTCATATCTGAAGGGAGTGAAGGACGGGCCTGCGTGTACTCATAGAGGGAGATTTATGGAAGATGCTGAAAGTGAAAACTTCCATCAACGACGGCAATCTCTGCGAAGAAAAAAGGGACGAAGTGCGACCCTAGGCAGAATGTTCCCTTTTTTGGCCTTTGAATTCGGAGCGATCTCGTTTGTCGCAAGCGGACCTATTAAAAGTCGAAATGAAGAAGTTTTCAAACATTTCGGCGCCACTGAATATACAAACAGACTGTATGTGTGAATTTGCAGAACGTATAAACTTTTTGAATGTTAAGGGAGATAATACAATAAGAGATGGTCTTGCCCGGTATCAGTGAGTCACCCTTCGAATCTACTCGGAATCCCTCTTCTCTCTGAACGGAGATGGTGTCGATGACCACTAACGGTGCTGCCAACCGAAGATAGCCCCATATGGAATCTCTGGATTGGAATTAAACGGCCCTATTATTTTCATTTCTAATATGGGCGGAAGTGGTGTAGTGGCAAGTGGCGCGCTTACCACGCGAGCGGTCCGGGGATCAAATCCTGGGTCGTGAGTCGCCCGGGCCAACCAAGCCTTCCATCCCTCCGGGGTCGGTTAATTGGTACCAGACTTGTCTGGGAGGATAAAAACACTGACTTGTACATCGGCTGGCCCCGCAAGTCATTGTATAGGCCACATCGCATTCAAACGCCACTACGAATGTACAAATGGAAGTAGAATGCGTGCCGCATCCCAAAAAGGGATTGATCAACGGCAAATGCTTTATCCTTTTTCCTTATATGGGCAGTGTTATTTGGAACAGACGCTTCTTGAATATAAAAATTCTGACTTTCACCACGGTGGCATCATAAATCGTTACGGGCCTGGAACACAATTTCAGATCTATTGAGTTTTGAATGGAACCCAACACGGTCATCATGAATCGGGTTTAATAAACTCAGTACTCTTCCCCTTTTTAGTTGGCTTTGAGGGCATGTAAAAGAGGGATGCTCATCGCGCTAGACGGACTGGCCAGATTTTGAGGGATGTTGATTCTTAACACAGTTATGCTCAGCTGGGATACTGGACTTCGACACTAAATAGATCTGTTCTGCTGGATGTGACACGAGAAAATCCTCTGAAACGGCATAATGACTAAAAGTGCAATGAGGCGTTGAGCAGGGAAAAGAGAACAATGGCATTGTGGCGTATGGAAAAGTCTCTCAATCAACCGAATGTGCAAAGGGTAAGAATGGCAAAAACTGGTAAGCCATCGGTGCCAAGAAACAAGGTAACGAAATGGATGTCTAAAGCTGTAAACAGTTGAGGAAGAGCTCATTGTTGCTCTTCAGAGAACTCCAACGCAATTGCGTAGGAACCATAAGGGCCCTTTTCTGATTACATTACTATGATCAAATGCAGCCCTAGTTAAAGACTTCCCATGAGTTTCGCAGAATTCCAGCAGATATCCCAGGAGATACACACTTTTTCGATAGCGGCAGAGTGTTTCCCACTCGGTGTCGGTGCTCGGTTCAGTTTCTCATGCTCTTTGTTGTGAAAGAGTACCATACCCGAAGCAAACATTTGCTCACACTCGATACCGTCATAAAAACCTTTCGAGATTACTTGAGCAGATTCTCTCACCTCATGCACCGAGTTATAACACATCGAACGGGATCGAGATGGTTTCCGATGTGGAACACCCGTGCATTTTTCCGATGGATCCAGCGGCGGCACTTTTTCAAATCCGAAGGGAACCTGAAAGCAAGCAGTAAATGCCGCATTCAGTTCCAAAATAACTCGTGCATTGACAGAGCGCTGAAATGCCAGAGAATGTGCTCGTTTTCAAGCGCGTTTCTGACGACTTCATCTGATGTTTGTTTCTCAGCGCTAGCTAGTCTCGACGAGTACAAATGAAGCCAATTGTTACATGAGCTCTGAAAGTATAGAAGCTGATACCTCCGATGGCTCGACCTTCGGACACTGCGTTTCGTCGTAGCAATTGTCGGAGGTTTTATCCTGGATGATCCACACCATCACCAAATTTGTCCCTTCAACAAAGGCGGCTTTCATTTTCCTGAAAACAAAACCTAGATTTCGACTTTTCCACAGGAGCACTTCATAAGACAGATCACCATCGTCAGTCGAATCGGCCGCACTTGAGATTCTTTGACAAAAAGACTTCGGAAAGCCCCCTGGGAACGTAGGCATATGGCACATCGCGTGCACTTGAAGCGGACCGCTGCTTTTTTTTTTGAAAAAAAAGTTGGCGCAATGTTCGAGTTTACTTGGTGATTCATAAATTATCCAACTCTCCACAAAAAAATGCTTAGCGAACTTGCTGAAGTATTATCGATTCGATGTTTCGTGACATTATACACACGGAGATTTCTCGGGTGCTCTTCCTAAAAAATTCACAGGGATCGTTGGTAAGTTTGCTATTGCTACTACAGAAAATATCACAAGATTATTGACATGGCATTGAACACTACCCGCATTGAGAAGATGTATGGGAAAAATTTGAAAATAACGGCCAGCGAGTGCTAAGACTGAGACGTTAGAGTTTTGTTGGGGTATGGGGTACACAAAGCTGTGCGAAGGTTGACGTCCTGCCTCGTTGTTTCCTAACCCTTTGACGACCGCCGTTATGAATGCGTCACTTCACTTCTTTCTAAATTTTTTCATCAATAATCATTAACTCTCCAACAATTTCACTATTAGTAATTAGCGCATTATTCCGCGAATTCGATATGTATTTGTGTAGTTTTGAAACATAAAAAATGCCAAAATAAACCCCTAAAAACGTGTCGCCACCGAGCGAAAGTGTGGCCCACCGGCGGGCCACACGGTCGTCAAAGGGTTAAAGGCAAGCCCCGGGATAAAATTGGTGATAGGAGCGCTTCGTAGTGATGACTGAGCTGCGGAATAGCCTAAAAGTGGAAAGGAAAGCAAAGAGAAAAAGCCCGATTTTATAGTTTTCTACATCAGTCAAAGTTTATATAATAAGTAGTAAAATAACATAGCTCGAACCCCTCAAGCCTCCCTTCTCTTACTGACGAGCACAGAGAAAGGACATTCACGGTACAAACCCTGTCTAGGGACACGTGCGGAACGGAGACTGAACTATGTACCCTCAGAATCCTACTCCCTTCGAGTGAACTTAAGAAAAGTTAAAAAAACGGCCATTCAGTTAGAAACAATGGAGGAACTTTAAGTATCAAACTACTTTTCGAATCCTACCCCCTAAAAAATTTTGGGAAAAGTACATAAATAATATTGAGATCTAGGAACAACTTTTAGTTTTATAAGCTGAATGGTTCAATTACATACAAAATCATTAATTATTATAAGTAGAATACTTCAATTATATGTTAGACAAATGATTTCATGGTTGAAACTAACAAAAAAGTGATTCGTGTACTGCTTCCATTTCAATTTCTCTTCATAAATTCATTTTAACAGTGGCCAGAGGTGTTGAGTCCTTCCTCGACAACATCAACTCGGAGGCATCCACGTTGCCCAGCTATCCTCCATTTCGGAAAAAGAGAAGAGCGTCGAGTGCAGACCACACACCACAAGTGACGACGGCCAAGAAAAAAAGAAAAAGCCACTTTTTTCTTGGCCGTCGTCACTTGTGGTGTGTGGTCTGCACTCGACGTTCTTCTCGTGTTGAAAGATACATATGTATGGTTGGTTATCCCATGCAGAACTTGTCTTCAAAGAATAATCTATCAGGATGAACATGGCGCGTACAATAGAAAATTACATTCAGCTGATAAATGAGGGTCGAATGCGTGGCGCGTTCCAAGAAGTGACTGAATTACCTGGTAGCTTTATTCTGCACTGCCTCTTGCAGAATGTCGTTCCGATTTCATGGAACTGTTTGTTACTTATTGGGGTGGTTAACGATTGAAGGAGGAAGGGACAAATAGAGAAGCACATGCGAGGGAAAGACCATGAATTCTGGCATTTTCTTCAAGGAAATGGCATACCCTGGCCACGGGTGTAGCAACTGAAGCCACTAGAATTTGAACAGAAATCAAGTAAGAAGGTGCCAAGGGGAACGCTAGTTAATAAAAATAAAGTTAAAGTTAATAAAAAGCAAAACCATTGAAAACACACTGAAATTTTGAATACTGATATTTTTTTTATGAGTTCGACCACGTGGTATGACGGAAAGACAGAGCTTCGAGGGTCCTGCTACCCTCCCCCGCTCCCTTGAGGAAAACTGTAAGGATATGATCACGGCTTGCTCCTTAATCTGCGCTTGTCCAAAGAGCTGACGAGATATTCAGCATCATCAAGCGAATATTTCTTGGACAAAAAAGTGGATTTGTGGCATGCTTCATTTACTCACACTCTGCGGCAGGTTCTCGAAGAGCTCACCTAAAAATCTGCAATATGATCTCAAAGGTAGTGGCCACGATGAGTGGAGAGCGGTGGGGTTCCGATTATATCATCGAACGTCATTAGCGAAGTAGATCCTTTAGTACAATAGGGTGTGATTTAGACCGTCTCATGCCATCCTTTCACAAATGACATACAATGACGGCGTCAAAACCGCTACCTCAAGCCATCGTGATAGCTGCATATGAAATCTGCCTATTAAATCAGTGCCCACGCCACCCATATGGGATCACTTACACCGCACTCTCCCATTGTTTGATCCTCCCCTCAGCTGGCTAAAATCCGCATGGTGAGAGTCATGTAACCGTTTGAGGAACTCCTTCCACCCAAGCGTGAATGCGCTCGTTAGCAACTTTAACCCCAACATCCGTACTACAGCAAAAGGCAACATAACCTATGTTTTAGTTCTGCCTGCCTTTTGTATTTCCGCGTTTTTGCAGTAATGGTAGACTCAATCCAGGGCTCATCGGTATGCGCTGAAAGCTGAACAAGTTTTTCATTCGCTTCATGAAGCTAGGTTCTTCTTCGCGTGTTCCTATTCGTCTTCGTAAAGGCCACAAAAAGCATCATTTACATGCCTGTGAGCAGTCAAATCAAATCGTTCTCATCAGCATTGGGAGATTAGCCGTGCGATGCTGAATAATGAAGGAGAGGAAATAACGAATTGCCAATGGATTTCTAGGGTCTCGTCGTTTCCTACTAGCACTGGAAAATAAAACGGCGGGAAATAAATGAAAGGAATCTTTCGCAGAACTGGTCATTCTTGTCTTATGTATAGGTGTTGGGCATGGTCATTGAAGACCATGTGCAAAGTTCGGAGCGAAAAGAGTGAAATACCCAAAGATACAGCACCTGGAAGGCTCACATGTAGGACCGAAACGGACCAGTGGCGGAGCCGGAGTCGAAACAAGGGGGAGTTGCGGGTCAACGTGCAAGTTAAAGGAGGAATTCACGATTAGAATGAAGGTCGAAGAAAGGGAAACTGACCTAGTTGAGGGACCCACGGACCTGAGGGTGCGAACTGACGCGCAATTCGCATGGAAAAATTTGACCTCGGCGACCTCATGCCTCAAAGCTGGCGGGTCCGGCGATCTCCGCCCACCGATCATCTGATCACTCGCCGTAGTTCAATACGTGGCGAGTGATTAGATAGCTGAGAGAGCGTAGTGTTGAAGAGGGCACAGCGATGAGAGTCGCATCAATGCTCGAATCAACGGGCAAGGAAGGGGTCCATTTCTCGGGTTCTGGGCCGTTTCTCATGGTTCTTCCTTCTTTCGTGTACCACTCACCATCCCTAGGTTAATTTGAAATGGGTTGCTTTTTCATCGTGAATTCGTCCTTTAAGGGAATCCAAATAATCCTGTTGAAGTTCACGCTTTCGACACATTTGCGCGTGTTGAATCCGCGCCGCTATAGTTGTGGAATTTTCACGGCGGGAATTCAAATTTTTCGTAGTCTAACTATCCTTTTGCTATCCTTATGAGGCTAGAGGCCTAAAGTATTTTTTGTAGGAATGAAGGCGGAGTTTTCCCTTGGAAGGCTCCTTTAACACTTAGGAGACCGAGCGTGTTTTACGTTCCGCGGCCGCGCGGGACTTCGGTGAGATTTTTAGGGATCTTATCTAGCAAATTCAAAAGAAGAACCCACTGTGTAATGCAGAAGAAATCTTATCGGATAAAATGGAAAAAAATGAATGGAAAACCTAATAATTGTTTCCGAAATGCGAGTCCTATGCTGTCGGAGAGGTGCAGCCCGCAAATGGGCCGCGTGGGCACCAAGGTGTTAAGCTTGAGATCAATCCGCTCATCGGAATTAGTAGAAACTGCTCATAGGTGTGAGGTGTGTAACCCACTGTGCGAGAAAGGACTGTCAGCGTGTGTTCTCGGAATACTTTCTTGCTGAATAACTCCCCAGCATATTTTCGACAGCACTGCATGGTGAACGAAAAGCCTGTCGGTTTTAAACGTTCACCAGTACAACGACTTTACTTGACCGTTGGGTCAGGCTGGAACGGGAGATTGGCCATGCGATTGTGTTTCGATGCATGACGTGGTGCATGACGTGGTATTATAAAAAACGAGGCAAATTTAACGAGAAAATACCCTGTTATAGTGAAACTGGTAAAAATAGCAGGGAAGTTATCTTAAATTTTGGGTTAAACATATGAAAATGAGACCGCAACGAAAAAAGCACTCGCTGAAACTGAAAATCTTTTCGCGATGAAGATGACTGTTTTGAAAGGAATACATCCAGTAAATGACCCGTTCAAGACGCTGGATAAAGAAATTTGGGAAGAGAATAAGACTGTGAAGGGAGAAGCTCCTCGAAGGGCTCGTTTCAGGTCATTTTTGACATTTTATACCCGCCTAAATTTTGTTGCAAGCTACTATTTTCTCCTACTGCTTGTCATTTGTCCAAACCACGATTTCATCGTCACATATCGGACCAGAATTGGCCGGAGGTCCCGGCACAACGGCACAAAGGAAACACTTTTTTCAGAAGGTCGCGCTGACTTGTTAAGCAACGCTTGTCCTCCTCTATCTATTACTCTCGTGGATGGCACAGGTGAGCCTGCCTAGTCCCGTAGATGCCTTCAAATCCATGCGGCAAGCACGACAAAACGAATCTCCATTAGAAATAGGATGTCTAAGTTGCGACTTACACTGAGCATTTTGCGGAATCAAAAGTGCATGGCCGATCCGATCGATTCATATCCACCAGACTCGTGCTCTGTGGCCGGGATCTTCCATCCTGAAAATGGCAGCGCTATATATTAGGTTGGAAAGAAAGTTCTGCGACACTCTTTCTAAAATTTTCTTTCTTTCTGAAAAATCAATAGGTAACATTTATGACTAACAAATGGTAGAACATTCTCGTGGCTTTAATCCACGAGGTGGATATAAGTGCTGCAGTCAATAGTTATCCAAGAAAATTCAAAAACCCCGACCACTGGTAAATCCACACTTTGCAGGACTCTCTTTCCAACCTAATATTTTTTATTCGATCAGGACTTATAACAAAAAAAAATCACATCACAAATGAAGTGATAAACGCACGCTATTCGACAGGTAGAAATAGGATTGCTTGGAGCATGGAAAACCATCGCTTCCTTCATGGAAACTTGCAGTGTAGGCTAAAAACAAATATCAACAAAGATGATTTTGAAGAATACACTTTGATATTTTCATCTCTTAAAGAGTTGCTTACTGCGACCTCGGGGTAAGAGCAAACTTACATTCAACTGGTTTAACAAAAGAATGGAAGAAATGAAGTAGTGGAATATTGCTTTGCCAGAAGAAGAAGCTGATAAATAGATGACATCAGCCAACGATAGATCGAGTGGAAAGGCTGAAATAATGAGCACTAATTACTTGACTTGATAAATCTCAGCGGCCATGGTTTGAGATTTATTGCAGCAGGTAGAGGAAAAAGAAACCCGCCAACCAGACGGTCGTGACAGGGAAAACTCGAATAATGATGACGACAGACTTTTTGCGCAAACTTTAAAGAACATTCAAAAAAGTTTCCTCAAACCAACCTCTTGGTTCAAAACGAAGCGATACCGTGATGTTGCACAATGCTGACTTCAAACCGACCATTAATTGCAAGAAAAATCGAAGAGACACTGATGCAACACACCAGGTGTGCCTCCCACCGGATCTCTCCTTCGATCTCCCCATAAGTTAGGTAAGGCAGCCGCCTCACACCACCACTCTTTGCTTATCAACCTCCTCTCCGCTGCCAAAATATATCCCACTCGATGGAAAATAAAAAAAAAACTTTTTGAAGGCGCTACTACGCATGGCTCCGATATTTCCCAATCAACTTCAAGTCGTTGTCTACGAACACACACTTGACTTAGCTTATATTTCATTCAGATGCTCTTTCCAGCCTTGAGGTAAGAATATATGAAAACCCTGTCCATCTTTACCAGTGGGAAGCGACCACCCACCGGTAATTAAAATCCGAGGTCAGGGGAGCACTTCACCGATACCATTCGCAAATTCGCGGGCGGCAGTAAAATAGAGGGACAGCAACTTACTAGAATTGAGAGGCCGAAGAACCGATAAAAGAGGATTCCGTGAGTGGCTCTTCAAATGAGTGCATCGTAATGGCACCGGCGTCGTAATGACGTCACGTTACTAAGATTTTTGCGATGGAAAAGTTAATTTTGACTCAATCAGGGCCCAAAATTCACAGACGGTGGTAGCGAAAAAAAATCGGAAACTCGCCATCAGTGGAGCTTGCTCCGTAGAGTGAGCGAGCATTTCATCTTTTTTACTCACGTGGGACAGAAACGACTTTGCGAGCGCGCCGCCTCACCCCACATCCGTAAATGTCGAGAAGTCGGAGCAGGGCAACGAGGACATGAAAGTAGCAACGGGAGGTGGGACAACAGGTAGCGATTATGGTACTTTTTTGACCCGAGGAGGGAGTTGGGCTAAAAGTCTCAAACTCTTCAAATTGTTAGATGTTCACACCAACAACCGATGAGCCATATCTTCCAAGAATGAAAGCTATCGGAAAGAAGATGGAGTTTATGCATCGTTCACAAGTTCAACAGAAGTGAGGAAGCTACTGACAAGGGGGTCTTTCAGGGCAAGCCGCGCTTTTTCAAAACGGTTTCTGCATATTGTAGGGACGCATGTATGGACCACAAAACCATGTTTCGTTTTCGCTGAACGGTTTTAGTAGTACCAAAAAAGTGGTGATACCTTGATGGTTCGATCCCCCGCGGCGACTAAATTTTGCAATCAAGGTTGGCGGCCACTTGTTGGCTTCAAAATGGTCCTGACGATGAATATGACATCTGATTTTGATATTTAGCGCGATTTGGCACCAAACCGTAGGCGCCAACCCAAATGCAAAATTTAGTCGCCACGGGGGATCGAACCATTAACAGTACCTTATGCTTCTTTTTTGGTACTGCTAAACCGTTCAGCGAAAATGAAACATGGTTTTGTGTTCCCTACATGCGTCCCTACAATATGCACAAACCGTTTTGAAAAAGCGCTGCCTTGCCCTGAAAGACTCCCCTTGTGAGAGAAAATCCTGTATTCTTGGGCCTTGTGAAGAAATTTGATCGATTGAGATGATAATTTTCATTTAAGGTCAAATTAGCTCCTCCAGTACACAAGAATGATCATAGTAACGTACGAGAGGGCACGTGTAACAGTTATTTTGTCCGGGTTTTCCAACGGGCTTTCTTCGCTGCAAGCTTATTGTTCATTACAACTTTATCGAAAACATAGTTCACGAATAGAAAGATCACGGTACACGTATAAAGCGGGAGGCTGCCAGTACATACACAACGACCTTTTCTCCATTGCCAATGCTTATGGAGTGATGCGAGTGTACATTCAAAAATCCTGCACAATGAATCCAAGAGAATGGATAAATGAATAAATGACAGAGTTGATTCTGAGAAGTACACTTGCATGTGACAAGAGCAGGTTGAGTAGTATAAAACAATTTGTCATGGAAACGCTACTCAATTAATCGAGAAATTGAATTCTAATTCCTCATGAATATTAAAAAGAATCTACTCGAGGAAAACAGAGGAAGAAATCAAGAACTGGAGGGGAATAACTTCTACATAAATGCAAAAGCGCTAGTGGAGAAGATCCGAGCAAGGGAAGCATTAGAAGCAAAGCTTATACTTAATATAAAAACGTGTTCATATCCAACCAAGTAATGACATCACTCGTTGTGAGACCCGATTAATTCCGCCAAACCATTGACTGATATGCTTGCCTTTGTGAACTGGATCCTGAAGTAGATCAAATGCGCATATGGTCATGAAAAGGAGGTTCAACAGCAAAAAAATGACCTCTAAGTAATCCCTCATATACATGTTCGCCTTTGATTTAGCTGTAGAACACATAGCCCATTGCCAGTCCTAACAGCGAGCACAAACCAGCAGCACGTAGTCATCCTGAACCAATCCAATGAGTAATATCCTTCCAGCACATCCATTTAAAAAGTGCTAGAAGCTTTATGAAGAAATGTTCACATAGAAATTGTGGCTGATTCAAAGGGGGAGTTTACGATCGAAGCCCAGTCCATCAAAATAAGATAGAGCTGATCGGTACTACCGGGAAAGAAAAAAATATGAGAAACGGCCCAGAACCCGAGAATGGGACCCTTTTTTGCCGTTGATTTCCGCATTGATGCGACTCTCATCGGTGCTGCCCTCTTCAACGCTAACGCTCTCTCTGCTAAACGGCTAGAGACCTGCGGCGAGTGGTTAGCCAGTCGGTGGGCGTGCCGCGCCGATAGCGCCGCGGGCAAGGTCATGCTGGCTCGCCGCGGATCATTCGCTGTAAATTGCGTGCCGGTACACACCCTTAGGCGGTCTGAATGTTGTTTCTGCTAGGAAGCTTTTTCGACTTTGTCGTGAAATCCTCTTTCATGGGTAGACTTTCCGATTTTTTTCCGGAAAATTGTATGGATTCAGTTAACCTTAACTTAATTTTCAGCTGACAACATTTCCTGTACTACAATATTAGGTGTTTCAGAAATTTTGTCGTTTTCTGACACTCCACTTTTGGATGCTTTATTTCCCTTGAAATCTAGGAAAGCTGCAATTGATGTTGATGTCATTTTGAAGAACTTTTCCAGCTCTATCCAATGCTCAGCTCAACTTTGTTGTAAATCATTTTCATACATTTTTTCGAAGCTTTAAAGGACGAATTCACGATGAAAAAGCAACCCATTTCAAATTAACCTAGGGATGGTGACACGAAAGAAGGAAGAACCATGAGAAACGGCCCAGAACCCGAGAAATGGGACCCCTTCCCTTGCCCGTTGATTTGAGCATTGATGCGACTCTCATCGCTGTGCCCTCTTCAACACTACGCTCTCTCACTATCTAATCACTCGCCACGTATAGACCTGCGGCGAGTGATCAGATGATCGGTGGGCGTGCACTGGCCCACCGCGCCAAGATTGAGCCTTAATAGGTCGCCGAGGTCAACTCCTTCGGTGCCAATTGCGCTTCAGTCCGCACCCTTAGGAGGTCCGCGGGTCCCTCAACTAGGTGAATTACTCCTTCTTCGACTTTCATTCTAATCGTGAATTCGTCCTATAAATGCGGCGTACTCGATGAGCAGGTTGGCATGAGCTTTCTTCTTCTAGCTCTATAGACTTGAAAGTAGCGGGAGCAGGTCAAGATATTAACGATGCACTTGGCTCAGATTCGCAATAAATGTGCTCAAGCAGTAGTTCAAAAAGTTATTGTAACGAAAGCGAGAGCCTTGAATATGATGAGAGTAGTGGTCGGACATCGGACGGTGTCTCCGATTAGCCAAAAGTTCTGATTGAAGCACTTGTGCGTAAGACCATAGAGGAGGTTCTGCCCAACCTGGGCGTATATGGTTTGTACAGCCAAGCTATACGGAAGAAGCTGGAAAGTCCAAAAAATTTGATAGGGGCGTGCCGCGACAAATCACCAATTTGAAGGGTCGTCCATCAAATTGTCGCTTGTTTTATGTGATGAAAGCGACTCGTTTTCTACAGATTTGCGACGTACAATGAAGAGCGGATTCTTCTCTACAGCCCACGAAGCTTTGCTGAATAGATCGACGGCGATCAAGCTCTACAAACTTTGCAAAACTTAAACTGTGCTGAAGGAGGGTTATGGCAGCTTTCATGGGTCAGCGGCTGGCCATGTTCTTCAGTATCAGGTGGAACTGTTACAGTGGAGAATCAATCTTAACATTACGTCAAAATTCACCAAAAACTCTAAGACATGGGTCCAGCATTCCTCATTATAAAGGAACGGACACATCCCTGAAAGGTGTCTTGGACGCACATCGCACCGCCAACCCTGCACAAGTTGGACCAGCTGGGCTACGGAGTGATGCTGCGAACATCTTACTCAGTAGACCTCTGGTCTATCTACTGTCACATTTCTGACGATCTCGATAGCTTCCTTGAAGAGAAATGCATCAAAACCCAACATGATGCTAAAACGACCTTCCCTCAGTTCATCGCCTCCAGAGCTCCAGCATTCTGAACAAATGTACCCACGAAAAGGCATTTCTTAGCGAAATTTATTGCTTTTGAAAGATTTTTGCCACAACTTTAAAAGTTTGGTTTGAGCCGAGATACATGCATATGAAGATCGCTGTTGAAAAACGACAGAACTTTCTGAAACGCTTAATAGAAGCTCATACTGACCCTCAGTGTACCTTAATTGCTATCATTGCGAAGCCGAGTATCGAGATAGTGAATTTTCTTGAATAACCCCTGAACAGAAGTTTCTCGTTTATTTAAGTTTAAGAAAAAACGACGGAGAGAAACGCTTTGGAATAATGAAGAGTTGGACGGACTATCGTACTCATAGGCAAACCTGAAGCTTAACGTTAGAGCCACAAGTTTAGCATTCAGAGCAGCAAACAGCCTTGCGTGATGGTAACAAAAAATATGCAGCGGAAGGCAAAAATCTCAGCCCGCGGAGCACAGCAGCAAACTTTTCGTGATGTAGTGCAGCTTCTGATGAAAGTGTTACGGCAAAATATTCTCGAAATATCTCTCATAAGCTGATCCAAGCCCTTGAGGTAGTACATTAGAGAGACGGTTCAGACTTCAGTGACTGTTGAACTCGATTGTTTCGCCGTACTCTCCCCCATCAAGGCTGATAGTTCCATTTTTATCAGCTACGCTTTGTAAACTGTTGCACTGGCTTAGTGAATGATTAGGTTATTGAGGCCTTGATTTCACTCCTGCCTTTTGCAAGCTTATAAACATATTTGCATGACCACATAGATGGACTTGGATCGCTGCAGATGTTTCAGGTTTGCTCAAACCTTGAGTGGGAAGAAACCGACAAAGTGGTACATATTGGGCGTGGGATATGGACTCACCGAAGGTCCACATCCATGTTCACCCATAAGATTGACGACGTAATCGTAAGCGAATTCGAAGCCTGCCACACCTATAAAAAGTATAATAATTGATGTATAAGGCAGATTAAGCGAATGGAATCTCAGGAAAACTCATAGGCAAAAAGACATATTCTTCTAGTGCATTCTCTCTTCTTCGCCCAGGTTGTAAGAAAGTGATTCAAAAAGAATTGAATGACGAACCTAATATAGCGTTGCCGAGGTAGATTGCTTTAGTACCCTGAGCCAGCATCGTGAGGTTCTCATTGAGACCGTAGCCTGTGAGCTGCGTTTCCGATTTGTACCAGATCTTGGCTAAATGAATTCGGTAAAAAAGTTCCTCGAAGTATCTTTTCGGTGTAAAACATGCATTTTTTATTTTTTATATCTATTATGCTACCGTTATTATTTTTTATGCTTTATTATGCTACCGTACTCAATCAAATACAATCTATTATATTTCAGAGAGAAAGAATGAGTGAAACGTTCAGTGACCGAGAGAGTTGGAACGCGAATTTTTTGCTATCGGAAGTGACGCAGCAATTGGAGGCGCTTCGATAAAGCAGTACTCCTCCACCACAAGCCAATTAAGGGAAGAAAAAACTTGTGATACCGAATGTGTGCTGTATTCCACCGCTTTGGCCACACCAATCGCGTCGGTTCACGTCATAGTAATTGTGGGGTGACGGAAAACCCCCTTCATATCTCCCTACCAAGCAATATAGCGCTAGTAGGGATTGCTGTGAGAAACAACTGCAGCCTCCTATAGATTCACAACCTGCCATAGTATTTCTTCTTCCGCTATACTGGGAAATCTACGAGATGGAGTCACACTTTGGTGGGACTTTTCATTATCCCGTAAACTAGAACATGCTTCCATTCAATAACGCCGAATAGTGATTATCTTGTCAAAATGGTAACCTTTTTGCAAAAATGGGTTGCACTTTTGATTACCCATGGGGAATTGAGCGCTCGCTTTCATACTACTGTGAAAGGGCGCCAAAATTGTGGCAGATCTTTAGACCGGGGTAGTATCACGCTTTCCACTAGTATTTAGTACTTCGAAAAAACTGGGGTCAGGGTTTATGACGCATTCCTTCAGTGCTTTGGAGTTCTCTCTCATTCGATAATAACACTCACATGAGGTGTCTCCATCCTACACAGTCATCATCTACGCGTTTGAGTGGCCAATTTGTGCACTTGTCTTACAGTTCTATTTATGATTCAGAATCAGCGCTAGGCTACTTAAAGGCACGAGTCGCGATTAGTGCTTTGAAGTTCCTCTCTCCTTGACTGAGGTAGCAGGACACCAGGGAGTGTGATACTTTTGAACACGAAACTGCCGTGGCAAAGGAGCTAATGTAATGTCTCCGCTGTACCGCTGCAACCGCTTCCACTTTGCAATCACGGTATACGCCAAGTGGCAACTGCGTCTTCTTACGTTTGGCATTCCCCCTCACGTCTTTCCTCCTTTCTCTATCGTACCATGGTCGACCTCACAACAACATTTCAGTGTTTTCTAAGGTGTTTTTGTTTTTTCCCGTCAACGCTCGTCTTTGCACTTGCCTAATTTTCTAACAGAATAACAGACCACTTCGAATGCGATCCGTGGCTTTAGGAAACAAACAAAAAAGCGAGAAACCGGAAATAAAGGATAAAAGATAAAGCATTTGCCGTTGATCAATCCCTTTTGGGATGCGGCACGCATTCTACTTCCATTTGTACATTCGTAGTGGCGTTTGAATGCGATGTGGCCTATACAATGACTTGCGGGGGCCAGCCGATGTACAAGTCAGTGTTTTTATCCTCCCAGACAAGTCTGGTACCAATTAACCGACCCCGGAGGGATGGAAGGCTTGGTTGGCCCGGGCGACTCACGACCCAGGATTTGATCCCCGGACCGCTCGCGTGGTAAGCGTGCCACTTGCCACTACACCACTTCCGCCCTGGTAAATAACGATTAAAAGGAAGCATTCTACATGGCCTACGTCTGAAAAGCTAGGCAGGAAATCAAGATGAAGGTGGCTCATTGGAAATTGGGTAGAGGTGGTCAGTGGAGCAGGGATGAAGAAGAAACCATTTGAAACGGCCCGAACCGAGAAATGGACCCTTCCTTGCCCGTTGATTTGCGCATTGATGCGACTCTCATCGCTGTGCCCTCTTCAACACTACGCTCTCTCTGCTATCTAATCACTCGCCACGTATAGACCTGCGGCGAGTGATTAGATAGTCGGTGGGCGTACCCCGCCAACCGCGCCAAGAGTGAGCCATGCTAGATCGCCGAGGTCAAATCTTTCGCTGCCAATTGCGCGTCGGTCAGCACCCTCAGGCCTGTCTCCCAACTATGCAATTTTCCCTTCTTTGACCTTCGTTCTTATCGTGAATTCCTCCTTTGAAATGAATCACACGCGACAAGCTGATTTACATGACTGATTGTATCGGCCCAGAAGTACTACTGGACAAGGGTGAACGGAAAATGCAACTTCACGCAAGTGTTAATGGCTTGCGGAAATGAATGAAGTTCTTGAAGATCTGCTACAATCTCGACACGTTGAAGAAAAGTGTCATCTTTTACGAAGAGGTAATGAGGGCAATTCTCATATGCCCTCCGCGCAACCAATCAGGGAAGGCTTTCCTCTACATTTCCTTCGGATGTGGATCTATAGGTGTAGGTGGAGGATCAAAGATGCTTTTAACAAACTCTGGGAACAGCAATGATACAGAGACTTTCCGAGCAAATTGAGAGCAGTCAAAGTAAGCAAAAATGGAACAAAAAAGAAGATGTGCTTCAAACTGATGCAAAATGGCTCCTGTGTCAATAATTGAATTTCCGTGATAGGCTATCAGCTACCCTAAAGGTAGCGTTCCTGAGGAAACAAAAAATGCTGATGCGGATGACTAGTAGCTCGCCTTATACACATGTTTAGGGGGTTCAATAAAAGGCATTTCGCCCATGTCGCACGTGAACTCTTTTTTTTTCCTCGTAAATATTGCTGTCGTTCCACAGCAAATTATTTCTCAAATGTTCCTCTATAAGTAGACGCAGGCCCTCCTTCACTGCCCTCACCGTCTTCAGAATATGACGTCATCTGTCATCGTCGTCAAGCTCAAGGAGGCCTACCGTAACTGCTTCAGCCTGAAGCTCTTACAAAATTTCTTTTCCATTCAATATTGGATAAGAGATATTCGCTCTTACTATGAGAACCCTTTCTCAATTAGGTCTTCAGAAAATATCGTGAAGGTACACGACCTGTCGAGGACCACGGTGGGTTCGTTCCATGCACCACGTTTTCGTGGTAGATTTTTCTGGCGCCGCCCACTAAGAGCTTTTTTTCCATAAAGCGGAATGTGCTAGTCAATTTCAAGTTGGAATATTTGGTTTGAACTCAGCAGAGTGTGATTTTAAATTCATCTAAACGTGGAGACAAAATCTTTTTCTTGCCCCCCACCTCAACACGAAGCTACATTTCCTGCCGAATACGACCGCTTGCATGCGATTTTGTGATGACCGTTGGACCAGAGCGGTTACCGACTGGATCCCTCGGGACGTCAAACGAACACCTGGACGACCGCCGGCCCGATGGTCAGACTTCTTCACGAAAGCTCTGAACGAAAGGAATGAAGGACTTCGTGTCCCTCGAGCGAGGAGGGTCCACTGGACAACTCTTGCACGCGACAGGGACGAATGGAGACGTTGCTGGCGCCCGCTCGAGCAAATTCGATGATCAACGGGACGACAGGTGATACAGGTGATGACCGCTTGCAACCAGCTTGTGAAGTTCACGTAGATTTAGCCTCCATGTTTGTAGCGAATTACGTGCAATATTTTCATATTTCCGATATTTAGTAGATCAATGCATTCGGTTCTAAATCAGTTGTTCGGATCACATGCGAACAAAATTCTTTGTCCATGAGCCCTGCTTTCTACAACATTGATCTTACTCCAAAAGAATTCCTTCTGAAATCAATGAGAACAGAACTGAGGTTTTTTCTAGAGCGAAAGCCGGCTGGTTATTACTGGCAAAGAAGAAACGTAGCGAAATACTGTGTACATAGAAATTTGAGTACCCTTGGGGATTTATGAGACCTACTATTGAAAAAAAAAAAAAAGAAAAAGATGGCGTACATTTATTGGAGACATCAAAGACGATGTGATCCCTCATTCGAACACTTCTACGGTAATAGGCATCGTCAACTGATTTCCGATTCAAATCTGTGATGAAGTGGTTGTAACTTCTGAAAATGCATTTAGTATGAAAATATCGTTCCACAACGTTGTTATATAGTTGGGTATATAAGCCTTATTAGACTTATTCCATGTTAGAAAGCGAATAATCACATGATGCTCTAGTTTTGACCTAGCGCCAGAGGTTTATGGTTAGCACCGCAATAATAGACGACGCAATGTTAGACCAGTCAAAATTCAAGGGTGAGCAGCATTCTGCGATGATGCACAAAAAGCATGAGTGGAAACGGGTGAGAAAAAAGCGAAATTTGTCGGACGACTTGAAAGCCGAATGAAACCGAGCTCCCTGAGTAGCGGGCTTTTGAAACTATTAGTTTCGAAACACAGCTATGACCAATATATATACGCGAAATATATATGCGGGGAACATGTGTATTTTGATAGAACTTCCTTGCTAAACTCAAAACAAAGAATGTTCCTAAAGAAGTACAATCTTAGATAGACTGGAGCTTCGAAATCACTTGGTTCCCGAATTCGCGCTTCTTGCGAAGAATCAGGCGTGAGGGAAGTTGTGAGCTTTCGAAGAGTGAGCCAATCATTCTCTTCCACTTATTGGAATGCATTGATCACAACGGTCGGAGCGGTTTCGGTGATTCATCAAACGTCATTGCTTCCTTCAGCGCGCTAGGTGTGGTTGAAACTGCCTTTCCACGCCCTCACACCGGCGATGGCGCCTTCCATCGCCCATTCAGTGACGTCATCAGAATCGCACTACTCTTCAGCCATTATGTACGTCATCTTTAAGAAGAACTATTACAACTGTCTCACCGACACGGGAACCTTACCAGCCTAACGCTGAATGAGGCCGTAGCGACCGCATATGGTCTTGTTCGCATCACTGCCCTTCACAATCCGAGACAGAGGGCCTCTTCCAGATCCAGAAAATCAGAAAAAGGATCAGAACCATTAATAAATGACTTGACCATTGAACAAGCAAAGGCTGTTAGACAAAGCCGACTTCCACTCTGCTAATATGTGTTATCTTAGTTCTTAGAGACGAGCATGTCTGATAGGCGGGGTTGGCCGCCTACAGTGATGAGCTGTTTAGTGTCTAACCGCTGTAAAACGAGTCAGAAGCATGTTATGCCACTACCACTTTTGGTAGCAATGTTTTCACTATAAGCCAGCCACACTTTCCTTGAAAATGTCACGAGAGATCGTGTTCACACGCCGCACTCTTCGGTCTAAACATAGGAAGGATGGCAGGAGCGAGTACGTAAAGAAATACAAGTGCCAAGTAGAAGCATATGAAAGACGAAAAGAGATTTGGCTAATTCGAGTTGATAGTCCGACACCAAAAAACCGTATACAGGGTGGGGGAGTTAAAAGCTTCTGTCCCTCATCACCACCCATTTAAAGGCAAAAGTCGGGCTCAATAAGGGGGTATTATGGCGATTGAAACTGAGTATAGAGATGCGAAGTGGAACGACAGTGGAGAAAAAACTGAGAAAAACCGTCGACAAGGCCGTTAACAAAACCCTCTTTCCCACTAGCAGTGAAGGAGGCTGGCTTGGGAAAGAGGCACGTACAAACAAGTTTTCTGGAGATGTCAGTCGTTCTATCGGTTGATACGG
This sequence comes from Ostertagia ostertagi, assembly GCA_036418205.1. Taxonomy (NCBI): domain Eukaryota; kingdom Metazoa; phylum Nematoda; class Chromadorea; order Rhabditida; family Trichostrongylidae; genus Ostertagia; species Ostertagia ostertagi. Next base: position 122,236 of record MU868526.1, read on the forward strand.
CAATCAACCTAGCTGATTTCACACGTTATGCCAGCCACGCACCACATCCCGAGGTGGGCGGTCGTAGCGGGGCCAGGCGGCGATAGCGCATAGTACATGCCCTGGGGCCTTATTACCGCGCCGTTTGAGATTTTGAGCGTGGGAACATCTCTACGGGTGCGTAACCAAGTACAGGCATGACCGAAAGGGTTGGTTTGGTCAACTAATCCCGACCTTTGCCTTTAAGATGATGCTACTTCATGAAAACTCAAGTGCACTTCCTACACATCAACCACAACTACAATACCTTCAAGCAGTGATTCTTGGCTTTACCCTTGCTCCGTTATCATTTGGATTCAGATCCTCTGTCCTCCTCAGTTTTCCTACAGTCTCCTAATTTAAAAAAAGAATCTTCTTACAAAGATCATGCACCAGAAGCTAACTACGAAATTCCGTCTCGCGCCCTAGCACGGCAAAAATAAAGCCCCCACATTACGGGTTTTTGGTTTCACTGGATTCACATACTTTCACTGTCACATAACATAGCACCCGATTCCACTTTTGACGAGGGATTAAGTTAGCTCGCCACCACTTCAACCCCCACGAATACCCTTTCAACATAGAAACCTCCACCAAATCCTTGACTGGAGAACACAATTTTTGAATGATTTGAAATTTGTGAACACTTTGAGCATGGCGTGCGATGAACTCGATCTCGTTTTTGAGAAAGCGGGTTACGTCGCCGGGCTTACTCTCGAAAATGCTTGTCCACAGTGGACGACCTGTCTTGTTTCTTGTATTTCCGCTTTGATTGAAATAACCTTAACGAAAGCATCTAAGTCTTAAGTAAAATTAGGTATGTGTCAACGAAATCATATCAGTGCTACTACAAGGATGGTGAAGGCTGACAATTCTGCCTAAAAAAGGAAAAACTACAATGTGTG
>MU868527.1:0-17566 GCA_036418205.1 Ostertagia ostertagi
CTTTCATAACGGTGGAAGCGCACATATACGTGAGATGTGCATGAATTCAAAACCCAGATTTTATAGGGTATCACGCTCTACAATAAGAGGCAATCTTGGGGTGAAAATTCGGGGTTCTTACGAAATCTGTTGAGAGAATTGTTAGGAAATTCCAATGATGGCTCTGGTTGTCTCCAATATGACTAACTCCTCTCTCTAACTCTGTGACTAACTGACGGAACAGGTGTTAACAAGGAAAGTCAACATAAACAAATAAGCTTGCTTTCGCCGCTAGGTCCCATAAACAGATCGAAAGCGCAAACAACTGCAGGCAGCAGAAGACCATTCCAGAATTAAGCTTTTTGGTGGGAAGCTTCACCAAACACGCTGCTTTTTTTGCAGCATCGCCTACATTATTTCCATGCTCTTCATTACCACCACCTTGCCATTGCCTTTACACCCATTTTTCGAAAAAAAAAATCGTCGACCTACGAGGAAGTGGGAATGGACAGATAACTGTTCTAGAACAATGGAAACAGTCATAAATTCTCTTACACCCACACTTTCACGAACACTTAATGACCTTTTGTAAAATAAAACCCCTTTTGTGGTTCTAGCCACTATCAGCAGGTCAACTCTCAAAGTAACCATAAGATTGAGATTTTCTCAACAAACGTTGTGAACCCATTGACCTACGCCCCTTTTATTGAAGTCAAGTCTTATTCTATGGCATTTCAGCTTTTTGACCAGTCCCGACAAGGTAAACGGATTGAAGGGATTCAATATGAGCTGGACTGAAGTGCGTGAAGTGAACGGTGAGACTCAGCGACTACTTCATATAGAAAATTCTTAATGGAACGATTTTTAAATTCAGAAATGAGCGAGTGTTCGTCTTCGTCAGAGTATATGTGCACTTACTCTAAACTATGCATTAGTTCCATGTTACGGTGCAATGGTGACGCGAACTGTGGACATCAGGACGACACCGATGAAACCCATTGTAGGTTGCCGACGGTCGCGAAGGCTTTCGTATAGAAGCCGAAAATTAGTTGAAACCAAGTTTAGCGTTTTTCGCGCTTTAATAAAGACATATTAAATTCTTCAGCAAGATTATAAATCGCGCAATTCATCCGTAGCACAAGCGAGGGGCCGCGAGGCGGTTGGCAGGTAGATCTGCCAACGTGCACGAGTTTGTGGAGCGAAATGTTGGAAATCAAAAAACTCATGAGGACAGCGTTTTAAATAGTCTACCTGACTGGTACGGACTCTACAGTACGACTGCTCGCTTTACATCAATAAACAGCACGGTCGTCTCCAATTTCTTTTCAGTACTAGTTGAATAAATAGTATGAATATCGTTGAGATAAAGGGCAGCAGTTTAGCCGTCTAGCTTAGCACCGAAACTTGTTTCTGCCATTCGCAAAAACCCGCTACATTTCATAGAAATCATTGATAATCTTGAAGGACGAAATGCCTCTTGCAAAAACGTTTCATGTTGCATGAGTATTCATAAGTCCGGTGTTGCATTCCCAGTGTTTACCAATCCCCCGTCGCGCGCGATTGCGTTGCGGTATTGATGCCTACGGCTCGAGTTTTTTGTTCAAGGAACCAATGAGCTATCGGTGGCCACTAGTGAAGAAAAAACGTCGAGTTTGTCAAGTTTCGCACTGACAGGCGTGTATTTCACAGCCGCTACGCAACCGGACGCGACAATATGTAAGAAACCTTATGCTGTAAAAAAGTATTAATTTTTTCTCCATGCAATCATAAAACTGCAATATGTTCAATGCGACATGGTGAAAGACATCATCCAGATTTTAGAGTCTGAAGCTTGTTGCAATCCGTATCAAAATGCTGCGAATTCGCTGGGATTTGGCAGTTGAACGAGCTCCCCCCCCCGAGCCTTGCGTTCATGACGCAGGCTGCACTCTTTCCTGCATGCAAGTCAATTCAGATGAATTATTTTCAAAACGGGACATGGAGGGATTCCAGCGAATATAGCATTTCCCGTTTGTGTCCCAGTCAATTGCGCAAGGGCCGATGTCAGACTTTGTGAATCGAGCGATCGAGCTACAAGCGATTCGCTAGCGTTCGCGGCTGCGTTGCGTACTGCGCATGGCTTGATTCGCTGTACGCGACGCGGAAATCGATTCGATTCTCAAAGTCTGACACCAGCCTAACACCGACCTGAGAGCCTTCCCATAGTTTTTATTTTTCAGGTCTATTTTTCTACCAGCTTTTCAGAGCGCTCACCTTGTAGCGGAAGTCCATGTCGCTTCCAAATTTTGTGTCATCTAAACCACGGAAGAGATTTTTCAGGATGAAGGCTTTCCTCTATGCCTCTGAGTTGCATATCGGCCCTCGCCGTTTTAGCTCTTTATCATGCATCCCCCTGATAAGGCGATCGGACGCAGACCCTTAAGGATAATAGCGTGACTCACCTCATTGGTCGAAACTCGTCCGTTTGAAACGTCGTCACGCGTGTTGAATATTTATATTTGAAGATTATTACTCGTCACATTCGATTTAGGTGTAGTGCGTATCCGGCAAGATATCTTGCACTAATCTGGTCTTCATACGCATCTTCTGAGTGTAAACACTCGTCAATGTGAATGCACCATATGAGTATTGCTTCAAGTATAAGCAGATTGAGTCATTCGTGTGACTTCCAGCTGTAGAGTGCGCAGCATAGCGTGGCCGGTGCAGATTAAAGGGGAAGATCGAGGAGTCAGGTTGTGGTGGTGAGATGGGGAGACTACGTAAGAGCAAAACCTTTTCTACGCTAATGGTTCATTGCGCGCTTGGTGTGCGTTAGGTAGATGGTGTGACTGTTGTGCATTAGTGTGTCAATTGGTTTTTCGGTGGATGATCGGCGCATGAGAGCGTCCGCTTGGCAGATTTGTGTTTTGAGGTGCAAGAGTGCAATCATCGTCCATGTCCGGCTCATTGTCGATGTTGTTTATCAGCTCGACCACAACCGTCGTTGTGTCTCAGCTGCTGAACATCTCACCGCTTCTGATTGCTGTGTGGAATCCGATCTGATTCATCTGTGTGCAGTGTATTACATGGCTATTGATTGATACATAGTAGTAAGTGTTCTCTATATGCTTAATTAATCGTTGAATGATTGCAGTGATTTGAAGTGTGCCCGAGTGTGAACAACTAGTTTGGCTTTTAAATTACTTACGTCCTTTGCTTGTTAGACGAAATGGTATGTGGTATTGGGCACTGATCAAAATCGCATACCAGGTGGTTCTATCTCGGCAGTCAGGTCCTAAAATGATCACGCGTCCTGTCTGCGTCTCTCTCATTCCTATGCTTCCTCACCCCCATCCTCACTCAATACTCTCTTTCCAACTCGCACTCTCTTCGACGTGTGACCGTACAATGCCCCGATTCAACTATAGGGAGTTGCATTACGATTCTTTTTGTTTTAATGAAGGTAAATAGGTCCGAATAGATTGCTCTAAATTTTTGACTACTTCATCCTGGACGTTTTCGCAATTCTGTTTCAATTCAAAATTTTAACAGGAAAGGCGCTCGCTGAAGAGAGACCTCTGTCCTACTCCACGTTTTAAGAATTTTTTGGACTTTCAAAATTTTTGCACCTCAGACATCCCTTTCCAATCAACTGACCTTCACATGACCTTCGCAGGGACTAAAAATGACTCCCTTCGAAAGAAACTCAAGCAATCACACTCGTTGAGAAGCTGTCGATCGAATGCACAGTTGACCCTATTTAGAATGACGCCACAATGGTGTCTGCGTGCCCCTCGTCACTCTCCCGTTCCGCACCTTGATGACAGTTTCACTTGTCTCTCCTCCGGGAGTCTTTTTCTGGGGTGAGGCTTGTGTAATACCCTGAGTCAACGGCATACGGAGACCCTATTGTTGGCATTTTTAGTGATTCCTTCTGTTTTCTTCTTTGAATGGCGAAACCACGAAAGCCTACATTCTTCAGCTTCTTCGACTTCATTAGACTCAGGCTGCGTGAAATGTGTATTTAGATACGCACTGAGAAACGATCCAATGTTCACTTTTCATTGGAGAGCTCCCAGTTCAACTTGATTTTGCAGCTATGGGTTGTTTCTTGTTGCATTAAACGAAGGGATGAGTCAGTCAATGGTTCTGTTCAGGTGCAAGAAAGGAGAGCAGCACCGATAAGACGATTGTTATTGCGGGTGTGTTCTGTGGCGGTACATTCCTATTCATCTGTATGTTTTTCTGTTATCTCTTCAAATCGAAGCTGGAACGTAAAAAGAAGCGACAACGCAGTCATAGTTCAAGACATCGTCAGCGACAACCGTTCCGATCGCAAAAACCCGTCGGAAAGTCGCTCAATGACTCGTGAGTTCTGTACCATTCTTTGACCAATGAAGATTTGGGAATTGACGTTCCTCGCCAGTGGCCGGTTCTGGATTTTTGTTTCTCCTGGTCTGATTATTGATGGGCCCGATCTCAGAGATGTTACGCCGTGATGTTTCCCAGCTCTCGTTAGCCCTGGAAGATACAGTGGACTTAGCAACCAAACGGTGATGAAGCGGTTTTAACTGTAGTCTATTTGTGGTGATCAGGTTATGTAGATCTCTGGTAGATGAGAGATAATGTAGGTCATCCTGGGCCAAAAAACCTCTAGCACCTTTCTCCAGCAGCTCCGAGAGAGGAGGAAGATAACGCGAGATATGTATGTACGCGCAGATATTCATGATGACCAACACCGAAAGTCTTGTGGACGGCCATTTTGGTGCTGGGCAGCAACACCATCTGCGTTGCGTTCCCGTTAGTCATTCGAGAGGTGGCCAAGCTCTCATGGGTCGAGAGTTTAGACTCACGTAGACATGGTAGAGATGTGGGAGGTAATTTTAATCAGTGATGAGAGAGAGCAGCCACCCTAAGTCTCATACTGCACGCTATTGGCTTGGGCGGAGTTTACGTCTTACACCTGCGGAAGTCTTGTTGTTAACACTTGATCGAAAGTGGATGACTCTCTCAAATAGCAGCTATTCGTGTAGCAGTCGCAGTTCCCAGAGTAAAGAATAAGATACGAGTACGGTTCTTCGTCACGATCAGTGTAATTTCACAAAAATTCGTTAGCAGTTTTTTTTTGCTCATCTATCATTAGTTGATGGCTGTGCCACGCCATAAACTGCTTTTATTTCGGGGCAAAGTGCAGTACCCTGAGGGGATGGGTCCCAAAACTCTGCATCTGTTTACGCACCCCCTCCCCCATTCTTGACCATCAGGACTACGTCGTCGACTGGAGCGAAGACGCAGAGTTTTGGGGCCCGTCTCCGGCCGGAATATTGCTGCACACGGCCTCCGATGCGATCATCGTACATCTATTCAATCGCAGAACGTGCCTTCGATTGACTATGGTGAGCAGGTTAGGCCAGTGCCAGACTTTGTTGTTCAGACGATGCCCCAGCGGTTCGGGAGTGTTAAAAGTGGTAGAGTCCCTCTAATTCGCACATTGACCCTCGCCGCCTCTCCAGGCTCTCATGCCCCCGCTAGCTCTCTGCGTTTGTATGAGAGCTAGCGACGGTATGAGAGTCTAGTATCTCAGCCTAGGAAAAAGGCGAAAGTCATCGTGCAAATGAAGAGGACTCTCGCCACTTCCATGCACTCTCGAATCGCTGGGACACCGCTCGAATAGCTGGCATACCGTTCGAAGCGCTGGCTCATTGCTCGTACCTAGCAATTCGCTGGATTCGCGAAGTATGATATTAGTCTTATGCGCTTGGTAGCCCGGCACTGTCCAATTCACCTACTTACACAAATTTTGTACTGAAGGACGAATAAAAAATGCGCCCTAAATTCTTTAATGATTGCGTAGCGCACCGATAGCTGAAGATTGTTGAAACCGCTAGATATTTTTAAAGGGTGTTTTTAGTTGGTGGTTGTCGCTAACCATTCATTCACGATCGCTACTGGTGCCAGTCGTCGGCAGTGTTTTCCTTACAGTTAGTCCTGGTCCCAGAGTAGGGAATTCCAAGAGGATACACATTTTTATAGGGAGAAAACTTGAAAATTACTCCAGGAAAATTCCATAATGGGATCGCAGGTCGAAGAGGGAGAATTATGCCTACTGAAAAGGCGGGGTGGGCGTCGCCTAAGGGGGTCCCTTGCGCCGCAGGTCCTTAGCTGTTTAGCGGAAAGAGCATTAGCGTTGAAGAGGGCGGCACCGATGAGAGCTGCATCAATGCATGAATCAAAGGGCCTCATCTCTCGGGTTCTGGACCATTTCTTATAGTTTTTTTTTCGCATCGTTGCACCACTGACCACCTGTCTTGTTCTCTTATGGGCTGCCTTTTCATTATAAACTTCGGGTTCAAGTTGTGATTTTAGTGAATTGCCTTCACCAGCGACATCCCGTTTCGTCCACCACGACGCCACTGGTATCATGCCACCGATCACCCTTCACACACTGGTCGACCAAGAGCAGACATTCTATGGATAACTCACTTTTTCCTTCACCTGTTCGCCTATGGAACGCCCAAATGAATCTCAAACGGGTCATCAGACATTGTATCGCTTTTTATCAGTTCTGTCGCTCAATAGTGTTTTTTGAGATGCGATTCAGGATTATGCGTGTGGTATGTAGCCTCTTTCCCTAGTCTCGAACGACGACACGGCATTTGTTTTCACAGTACTACTATTTAATAATATGCTGTAACATATGCTGAGAACCATAATGAAAATAACTATATCAATCTGATTGTTTTATTTGGACCACTCCAGCCATTTCATAGCAATGATTGCGAGAATGTTTCACTACGAATAAGAGTCGGTCGAGTAAGGGTTATCTAACATTAAAATAGTATCCAAAACCGAAACGGTAGTTTTTTAACAAGGAACACTACTCGTAAATAATGAAAGGACGCCAAACAAAGAAAGCTGACAAGCCTGACACCAAAGTCTGAATGGACAAGGTCCAATGAAAGCAGTTTTCATATTTAAGACGAAGCAACTATGATGTTTTCAAGAGCTCATTTCAGAACGTTAGTAACCCTTGTAGACTTTCAGAGTCGAAAAATTGAAAGAACTTGAAAAATTGATTCTCATGAGGGTAGTAAACGAGTGTGAGACGCGGCGTTCATGGATGGAAACCAGGGTCAACTGTACATTGACTCAAAGATAAGCCCCGGTTAAAATTGTGTTTGAGAGCGTTTAATAATGAAGTTGGGGATAGGGAGTGATTCGAAAAAAAAAAAAGGGAAAGAAAGAAACAGAGATCTCTGATTGGACCCCGAACAAGGCCCCTCTCTTTCAGGACCAAGCCATGTTAGAATAGGAAAGGAGCGACTCCGAACGAGGGTGTTTTCAACATAGACCCATCGAATGCTCTCTTCCGATCTCATTTCGATCGTACATAGTTGGATCGTAAATACTCGATTAGCGTTAGGCCGCTTAGTTAAGCGCGAGGGCTAAAATAGTCGATAGGCGCAGTAGCCGTATTGATAGCCCAAGCCGAGCAAGGGGGCCAATTGGATTCGTTGCTGCCGGCTAGTGCTACCCTATCGCCTTCGCACGTAACCCATTCACCACTCTGAACCTCCAGTACTTAAGTGGCTTCACGCCGCACGCCATAAGCAACGTTGCAGCACCATCCACTTTTGATCTTCCATAAAACCAAACCGCGGTCAGTCATTACAAGCTTGGCGCCAGAATCGCGCCAGTTTGCGCAACGAAACTGGTACAACTTCTATGGGTGCCTACTCAACATGTTCTCTCGTGGCATGGTTCCTACTAGTGGGCTAGATTCCGAGGCTTGGCTTTGAAGGTAGAACCGTGCAAATGATTGCCTTCGGTCTGTAGGATGGACTCCCGGAGAACAGTCGATATGGTACTTACGTGCATAGAAATTCCCCGACAAGGGCAATAATTTTTTTCCGTCCGGCGCCCACACTCGATTGCACTTCGCACCTCAATACTCTCTCTAGTGTTCAGGCTCGAAACGCACGGTCATTTGACTTCCTGAAGCAATCGGCACAAAGCAAGAGTTGTTCTGGCGCTTATGAGTCTGGAATTACAAAAGATCCATGAAGTGTATGACAGGAGTCAAACTTCGCTGCTCATCGCTAGCGAATCGCGCGATTCGTTAACGCCACACGGCTAGCTGAACGACTGACGTGATCTTTTTCATTTCTTCTCCAGTGTTTAGATATTCAGTGCATACCAACTTCCCGTCACGCCGAGTAGGGTTCATTCTCAATACCTAACGTGTCATGCCACAGGGTGGGTAACTCACGTTCTGCTTTCGAAGCCGTCACATCTGTGAGAATCAATAGCTGTCTGCATTCTTCCAGAAGGTGCCGAAGATGGCGAAACGGATATACCTCAGCCACCGAAGAAAACTGATGGTAAGTTAATACCGGAAAGCATACCCAGGGGGCTCGGTATTTCAAGTGTCACAAGGCTAAAGACACGATCTGAATGTTGGGAGGAATGACCGAGACAACCTCCGCAGTTCCCGTGCGGTTTCGTGGTCTCCTTCAACAAACAGTGATCTTTCAAGCAACGTCATGGTTTAGTTTTCATTCAGAAGGCCGATTAGGCAGGAAAAGGGCATTCAGGGATGCAATAGACTCATGGCGAATGTGAGTAGGCGACTAGAGAGTAAACCGAGTCAGGCCTCAAGTTGGGGGTGGAACCTTCCCAATCCCATGACGCCACTGTACACTACTTAGCCTGACCATAGAAAGCGAACAACATATTTGAGAGGCCTACACACGGTCTCTCAATGCCCCGTGTCAAATGTCCCTGTCCCCCCCGCCTCCAAATCCGTAGCTACAGATCCGGTTGGCCCGTTCATCGTTCGCTAATAAGCGAACATAGACAGAGCGATAGGATATGGGATATCAGTTTGGCACCGCACGCTGACGCGCGCATCAAACGGAAGGTCCAGATGAGACAGGACGGCCGACAAAGCGTTAGATTCACCACTAAACAATGAGCTGTTTTGAAAAATGCGTTAGCTGACCGCTCCATAGCTGCCATCTTTCAAAAGCTCATCCGTTGATACGTGCCACGTGAAGTGCGGTGTCCTGTAAACTAACCACAACTGCATCGAATGCCATTGTAATTTCGCGCGGACTGCGTGTATATATAAAATAAAAAGTCACACCGTCACTGTGTTTTTCCGAAACAATCCACCGAACATTTTTCGGACCTCTAGGGAGCGTAGCGGTCTTGTGATATTTCGGGCTGATGACAACAACGCAAATGAAAGAATATTGAATAAAATGCTTTATCCAAAATCTGGTTTTGAGAGGCCTCTATCTTATTGCACATGTTGTTTTTTATCGCCCCTTATCACAAGCCAGTAATCGCTCTCCCCGCACGCTCATATGATCTCGCCCCACCCCCTACAACAGTTCTCGGAACCAACGTCTCACTGGTGCTGGAACGCACGCTATGGATATCATGGGATTGGCGTTTTGGCGCCTCTTATCGGATCTTATCAGTCGTTATCACTTTGGATACCCACCAAAGGGTTCTCCGTGCCACCGCCCTCCAACATTCTTAAAGGCACGAGTCAGGCTCAGTGGACAAACCAATCCCTTTCGTCGTCTTTGTGCATGGCTACGCACTCACAGAGACGTCACCACATGCTCAGAATCCCGAACGGCGCCGTAATAAGGCTCCAGAGGCACGTATTAAGCGCTTTCGCCGCCTGGCGGCGCTCCGACCGCCCACCTCCGGAAGTGGTGCGTGGCTGGCATAACGTGTGAAATCAGCTAGGTTGATTGCCGTATCAACCGATAGAACGACTGACATCTCCAGAAAACTTGTTTGTACGTGCCTCTTTCCCAAGCCAGCCTCCTTCACTGCTAGTGGGAAAGAGGGTTTTGTTAACGGCCTTGTCGACGGTTTTTCTCAGTTTTTCTCCACTGTCGTTCCACTTCGCATCTCTATACTCAGTTTCAATCGCCATAATACCCCCTTATTGAGCCCGATTTTGCCTTACCCCATACAGGCCCCCTCAGCCTGCTACGAAAGTGCGCATAAATTGTGAAACACCATACACACACGTGCAACATACCTTAGCGAATTATATAATGACCGTGTACGCAGAGAGAGATTGCGCTAGGGGGGAATATTGATAATCATATCGATTCAAACTCGCTGGAGAGTACAGAATGTCGACCTCAAGCGCCATGAGATCAATACATTCTAACACCAGGTTTACTCGCCCGCTAACCGGGCCGCTTTTGGATAGAACCCACCGACAATCGATAAAGCTTTAGGTTTCATCGCTAAATTATAGCTGCTTCGTTAAATGTATTACTGTTCGTTGCATAGGCTGGCTGTATCTCACTGTATGATAAGCGCAGTGAAGTGCACAGCTAAAGTGATGATGTAAACAACCACTATGCGTCGAGTATCGAGGTAATTTAGCGGTCGAATATCTCAAAACGGAATGCCCAGTATTCATTATCAACCAGATTAGTCCCCCGTCAACCGCCGGGACCTTCCTTTCCTGCGCAAGCTTTCTATCCTCCGCTATGGTCCCTTCCTCCTGTGACACCAACACCTGGAAGTGACGCGTATGCAACACAATGGTGTTTCATACAGTAGAAGGGACACAATCATGATATGACGGTAGATTTTCTTCCCTCTCCTCATCCTCCCTTCCTCTCTCCACTGCCCTCCAGCTGCCACTGCAGCACCATGTGGAATGAACGGAAGTGTGCTAAGCAGGTGTTTATATAGCCCTAAGAGTGTTATCACAACTATCCTGCTACAAAACATTGATATCTCAAATCCTGTAAGCTACCCGATTTGTTAGCGGTTTGTTTATCCCATGAGCTTCCTTCTCACTCACTTTCATTTTGCGGACGGACACACATACATACATACATACATACATACATACATACACACGCACACACATACAGACATACAAACCGACACACAAAGTTAGCGCTTTATAAAATAGAAGGATATTATTCGAAGCACCCTCTCATCCTCAAATCGGGAAGTAGCATCAAAAGGTGTTTAAAGGCAAACCCCGGGATTAGCCCGACTAGTAGGAAGGATACCGCGAGGGAAATTGTAAGACCCGTACCTACCTAGATCACTTCAACTTGGTCGCGAAAATCGCGCGGTTAGGGCGCTAATCCTTACGGGCCTCCAACCATCGAACGCTTCCCACCCACACCGCGAGATGTGCAATCCACGCGTGCCTTGATCGTAAGATCAGCAGGCCCTTCTCTCAAACGATTTCTCTCTCGCGTGTTTTGACCTCTCTGATCGCCCTGTCTTGCCGTCGTACCACATCCGACCTTTTTGAAGGTTAAGGCCTTAAGTTCAGCGTTCCCAAAGAGTTCTCTCGCTTCCCTCTCCACTTTGGGGTCGCTCCGCAGCTAAGCTATCACTGCGAAGCGCTCTTAGCACCAGTTTAATTCCGGAGTTTGCCTTTAAGTTTACAATTACAACGCTGATGAAATGACACTTGAAATGAAAGGCATTATCTACAATCTGCTCTCTATTTTCTATTTCAAGGGCTCTCTACGTTCGTACGCATATCGATACTATCAGTCCTCATCAGTCGTTATCACGTTTTGACCCCCACCAAATATGTTCCCGTCCCACCCCTATATCATATCCCAAAATCAGCTCCCAACGACTGCTGCGACAGCGTGCTATGAATTTCGTGACACACGCACACACACACACACACAAACAGACAGACATAGCGCTTTATATATAGTAAGGATTATTCTAGCTCAACTATCCTGGGACGGTAGCAAAGTACCCTTAACTCGCAATCAGAAGTAACGATCGGAGATTCTAAGCAAAGAATAAAGAATGGAGAGTGCGATCCAGCCCAGATCAAGCAAGAGCTTCCTACTTTAGATTTCAGACGACAAAATATCAGGAAACGAATAAATAAGAAAAAAAAGGTTGCAAAAGTACCTGAAGATTATGGATCGCAGCTGCATTCTTTGATTCCTAACAGGTTGAGCTGGTCAGAGAAGAAAAAAGAGCACGGGATTGAGGAGGCGCAGTCACCACGTCTGACACGTATGACCCTCCAGTGAAAAGTGCTTCGGAGTACTTTTTAGTGAAGGATCAACGTGGCCTCTGCGTCTCTTTAACCCCACAGTATTTTTTTTCTCTGATTAGTTAGGAATTAGGTTTACAAGTTAACTGTCTAACTTCAAGTCAAATTGGTTTTTTTGGTTATGATCTAACTGTAGGTTAAACAAGACTTAATGTGTTGAGAAGCGCTCTGAACCAGTTATCTAAACTGACTTTGGTCTGAGCTAATCTCGACACGTTAAGTGTGAATTAATGAAGGTTTCTAAACCGGCCCCTGAATCTACTGCTATCCCTAATCTCCTACTCTACTACTATCCTACTATCGTAATATCGCAATCTACTACTCTCCGGAAATTTCAATCGATACGTATCTAATCTTGTCAGCGCAATCTCCTACTCTACTACTATCCTAATCTACTAATATCCTAATCTGCCGTCAATACATATGTTTTTCATTGTCGCCTACTCCTAATCTCCGGAGTTGCAACTATAACGCGGCCAATCCTCACCAACTTGAGGTCTTCTCAATCACTCGCCTCCTCCTAGGTCCCTTGACTCCTATTCCATATTCACCACTTTCATCTCGGTTAATCGAACGGAAGTGGTCAAATGGCAACTGGCACTGCTTACCATGCACGCGGTTTGCGGGATCAAATCCTGGGTCGTGAGTCGCCCGGGCCAACCAAGCCTTCCATCCCTCCGGGGTCGGTTAATTGGTACCAGACTTGTCTGGGAGGATAAAAACACTGACTTGTACATCGGCTGGCCCCCGCTAAGTCATTGTAAAGGCCGCATTCACCACGAATCTAGGAATGGAAGCAGAGTGCGTACACGGGTGTAGAGCAAGCTGATTTCCGTTCAAGTATTTCACTTTCGCCAACCGTAATATCACAGCTGACGGAATGTTTCTGCGAGTAGCGCACCCCACTGTGTCTTCTCTTTATCGATTTCAAAAAGGCCTTCGACACAGTGGAGCATGAGAGTGTATACAACGCCATGCGCGAGTGCGGTATCCCCGAGCCCTATATTAGAATCACGCGGCAGTGCAACACGGACTGTTATACCGATATCAAACTCATAAAAACACCGGTCCGTGTTCAAATCCGGCGCGGCGTCAGACAAGGCGAGGTTACGTCCCCGAACTTGTTCGCTATTGCGCTCGAGAACATCATGAGGCGAATCTCGTTGCCCGGAGGAGTGAACATCGACGGCGTTCGCTTAACGCATCTCCTCTTCGCTGATGACTGTGTTCTGATAGGCGAGGACCCCGCCGACATTGCGCAATCCCTGAGCCTCATCAGGCAGGAAGCCGGCAAAATCGGACTACAAATTCATCCCGGCAAGACTCAGTGGATGCACAACGAACAAGTTCAGTACCAGCCGATCTTCCTAGAAGGCCAGGAGATCGAGCGATTCTTCTCATACATGTATGAATAATTCCATGCTCGAGCTTAGGATGCCACAGAGCGGGCTGGATGAGCTGTAATAGACTCCGAAATGTGCTAACTTCTGAAACGCCCAGACCTGCAGGCTCACGTCTTCAGATCTGGGCGTTCCTCTAGCAATAACGTAGGGGCCATGGAGTCTCTGAAGAAGAGAAACTCGCAATCAAACAGCGAACCAGGGGAGGGCCATGTGCGGGGTTTCGCTCCGAGACCGCATACCCAATGAAACCATCCGCGCTCGTACGATGGTGAAGGACGTCGTCGATGCCATCTATAATTCCAAGCTAAGGTGGGCCGGTCATGTGGCTTGGCTCTCCTGTGATCGTTGGACCAAGACGTTGTGTGACTGATACACAAGGGGCAAAACAAGGCCCACTGGCACCTTCCATCCGACTGACTCTAAACTGATACGGCCAACTGTGGCACAGACGAGCGCGAAGCAGAGCGGCTTGGAAGATCTCAGACCACGTATCTGACGTGCCCAGGACGAATAGCGGTCGAGAAGTAAGAAGTAAGTAAGCTGAATATCCTGATCTTCTAATCGCGTAATCTCGCAAAACTCGGAGAATGAATGCTCCTACACTTTGACCAGTGAGAAAGGTGCTATCGTGATAACCCTGGATATGGGAAGCAGGTTTGAAATAACTGACGCTTGGAAATGAGCAAAAGATTCAAAGCAATCTCAGACACCCTCCGTATTCAAAAGCGATTGTTCCATTATGGCTAATCAACATTTTTCCAGCGGAAGCGGCCACGGAGCTTGCACAGCGATATCCTGGAGAAACAGCTGTAGAGTATCCTAGAGAAGCATCACCAGCCGAGGTCTTTATCTTTCATGCGACTATCCATTATACATTTAGAACCGCTAAAGTTTTGAAACTTCCACTTTCAGAGAGACGAAAAGAAACCCAAAGATTATCGCGTATCCCCCACCGGTCAATCTTCAAGAAGGCTTGTCCAGGTAATGAAAGATAACTCAAAGGAGTTGTCAAAAATCCATACCCACAGATTTACAGATCAATTGTGATGAGGCTGGAAGAACGGTGAAATTAATCGAGGATGAACCGTACTACCATGGCTTCATGACGAGAAATGATGCCGAGAAGATTCTTAAAAAAGACGGAGGATTTCTTGGCAAGTCATCTCAACCTTGCAAGTGACATACAAACACATAACAAACACATCCAGTCAGAAAGGCAGTGGGAAATGCGCAGAGCATGTCCCCATTTGGCACCACCACGAACAAGGTTGATGCACACGTATGTATAGCCCAAGGATGGGGGACGTGTCGAGCGTGTGTTGAGGAATCCTCGACAGGCGACAGCGGGAGGGGGTGTTGGATTGGCCCGCTGAGAGAAGGAGATCGGGCCGGATCGATGCAGTAAGATCATTACGAATTTAGAGTTTTTATACGAGAAAATGGTCCTGCTCTACTACTGAAAGGATTTTTAAAAAAGTGCTCCAATTCAAATT
Organism: Ostertagia ostertagi; assembly: GCA_036418205.1. Classification (NCBI taxonomy): domain Eukaryota; kingdom Metazoa; phylum Nematoda; class Chromadorea; order Rhabditida; family Trichostrongylidae; genus Ostertagia; species Ostertagia ostertagi. The sequence continues at coordinate 14,943 of MU868527.1, forward strand.
AACTTTGCCGGATCTATATAGATCATTCTGCTTGGTTGCCAGCTACAAAAGATAGCCAAGAATGCCAGAAACGCTTGAAATGCGACAACGTTCACCTTTTCCACGATGGCCCCCGTCTCCACATGCAATGTTGTCGCTTCAGGACATTGCCGATCCCGGATGGGAAAATGCTACCCCAGGCTCCTCGCTCGACAGATCTAGCCCCATCCGACCACCATCTGTTTCATGCCTTCAGAACGAACTTTGTCAAAAAATACATAATCACTGGAATATGAAAATGAGCTTTCCTACGACTCTTTTCGACTAGTAACCGCCACAACTGCGAAAACTGTGGCGTTGTTGAGTAATTATCTCTCATATGTCATAGTTATAAATAATAATTATAATTTGTATTTGATGATCTATCTATTAATTGTGTTTAATTTGATATTTTATATCGATATACCAGATTGGTCCCCCGTCAACCGCCGGACGTTGCTTCCCTGCGTAAGCTTCACGTCTTCCGCTGTGGTCCTTCCACTTGTGTATAATATGTAGAATGAGACTAATCGTAAGTGTGCTCGATCGGTGTTTATATAGCCGTTGTGGGTGTTATCAGAATCACCTTAGAGTAATACATCAACACGGAATAGCCTTTCCAGTTGGAAGCGGTTGTTCTCCCTGCATCCTCTCCCACCCCCTCTTCTACCCTCCCGTCTTGCCCCTCCGGCTGCCACGGCAGCACAATGTCCTCTCTCATTTCTCCTTGTCTTCTTCTTCCCTCCCCTCCCTCTTTTGTTCTTTTCCTGCCCTCTGCCTCCTACCCCCCCCTCCAGCTGCCACGGCAGCACCATGTAGAATGAGACTGAGTGTGCTCGATCGGTGTTTATATAGCCGCTGTGGGTGTTATCATGATCATGACATCAACATCACGAAGTGTTGCCCTTCGTACTCCCTGGTTTTGTGAGCGGTTGGTCCGGACGGACAGAACGACACACACCGACAAACCGACACACCAAAGTTCTGGTTTATATAATGAAGTGATTTAATATTTATTTATTCATTGTGCACCATTAGAGAAACTAGAGATTGATATCTCACTGTAACGAAAGTCTCTCAAATGAAAGTGCATTGTTGATCTAAATTTTCCCTCAATCTCATAGTCATAGGATTGCGGCTTCGAATCCAATCTGTTGCTTCTTTCCAGTGCGGAAGACAGATGTGGCTGGTCGTCATCATATCGTGATAAGCTTGGTGGATTCCGGCGAAATGAAGCATTTCCTGGTTAAACGCACCTCCAAAGTAGAGTTCTCTAGCGCTCTTTTTTTCCAGCGGAACCCTCCAAATGTACCGTCTCCTTTCCAGAAACGTCTCTACTGGGTATACGACTTTGCTTTCAAAACAGTTAGCGATTTGGTGCAGTATCACTTGAGAAATAGGGCGCCTTTAACAGCCCAAGGAGTTTACTTGGAAAGGCCATGTCAGAAAAAAGAATGGCAACTCAATCCAGAACAGGTATGGAATGTGGATCACATTCAATTCCCATGAGAAAAAAAATCAGGATTTTTTCAGATAGAGCCACAAGTAAAAATTGGTGAAGGAGCATTTGGTGAAGTTTACAAGGGATTACTGCAAGTGAGTTATATAATGTGGACTGCGCGCTTAAGATAGGCTGAGAAGAGAAACACATGACATTTCTTCCCAGTTGGAGGATAAATAAAGGATAAAGCATTTGCCGTTGATCAATCCCTTTTTGGGATGCGGCACGCATTCTACTTCCATTTGTACATTCGTAGTGGCGTTTGAATGCGATGTGGCCTATACAATGACTTGCGGGGGCCAGCCGATGTACAAGTCAGTGTTTTTATCCTCCCAGACAAGTCTGGTACCAATTAACCGACCCCGGAGGGATGGAAGGCTTGGTTGGCCCGGGCGACTCACGACCCAGGATTTGATCCCCGGACCGCTCGCGTGGTAAGCGTGCCACTTGTCCACTACACCACTTCCGCCGCTCTCGGTTATACCCAAATATTACAATGAAATTTCCTCACTGTTGCCAAGCGGTTTTGTGACAACTAACGACTTTTGCAGTTCTAGATCTAAGTTCTTTCTCTTCCATGCTTAGGCGGTTACGTCAATTCGAGTACTACCTCAGTAAGCTCTAGGTGAGAAATGAGTGAAGGAAAGCAAAGGGAGTAGTAGCTTGGGTCTTCGATTTCGACGGTGAAAATATAAAAATGTGAGTAGTAGAGAGCGCCCAAGCAGGTATCCCAAAGAAGCGCGGTCTGAAAGGAACAAATTACTTATTATTTTGAATGAAAAATTGCTCAACAAAGCCCAGCTTCGGCCCAGTCTTTCGTTAGATTTCTCTTCTCTGGTTTCAGTCAGAACGCCTAACGAGCATGGCAGCACGCTTCGCAGGACCCTACGCTAGTTGTCCATATCAGTGATTTTGCTATAGGATTCATTTAAGTATAAGTATAAGTATAAGTTTATTACGTCTGCAAAAGGCACACGTGGAAAAGAAAATGAGCATATACAAAGAACAGTGTGCTTATAAACAAAAAACTCAAATACTAAAACAGGTAACTTCGGAATCAGTCTCACAAAACTATGACTCTTGGTTCCTCAGTATTGTGACTATA
>MU868527.1:23214-39890 GCA_036418205.1 Ostertagia ostertagi
TCGACACTAATGGTGTGGAGCGATTTGTTAGCCCTAGTCAAGAACATAAAAAGCGTGACAACATAAACAAAAAACTGAACAACAGCTGAACAAAAAACTCATCTTAGAAAGAAGCTAGAAAGGGAGCTGAACAGCTTCGAAGTGGGCGTGGTTAAAAATCGGCTGCAATCCCCTCAGCCGATAACCACGCCCACTTCGAAGCTGTTCAGCTCCCTTTCTAGCGGCTTTCCAAGGTGAGTTTTTTGTTCAGTCACACTTCTTATGTTCTTGACTAGGGCTAGCGCATCGTTCCACACCATTAGTGTCGAAGGTAAAAACCTTGCCGGGACTGTTGTTTTGAGATCGAAGGCCACTGAGGATATCACTATCGTTTCACAACTTGCAGTTGTGGTCGATGTTTGATAAAAGAACTAGTAAAAAGCTATTTTTGCATTCGATTTGGTAGAATGCGCAGTTTACACCACAATAACTCTAACTGCTGCAGCAAAACGAATCACCTAAAAGCAGAGCCCACGATTAGAAAGCAAAACTCATCAGAATTAAAGGACGAATTCACGATGAAAAAGCAACCCATTTCAAATTAACCTAGGGATGGTGAGTGGTACACGAAAGAAGGAAGAACCATGAGAAACGGCCCAGAACCCGAGAAATGGGACCCCTTCCTTGCCCGTTGATTTGAGCATTGATGCGACTCTCATCGCTGTGCCCTCTTCAACACTACGCTCTCTCTGCTATCTAATCACTCGCCACGTATAGAACTGCGGCGAGTGATCAGATGATCGGTGGGCGGAGATCGCCGGACCCGCCAGCTTTGAGGCATGATAGGTCGCCGAGGTCAAATTTTTCGATGCGAATTGCGCGTCAGTTCGCACCCTCAGGAGGTCCGTGGGTCCCTCAACTAGGTCAGTTTCCCTTCTTCGACCTTCATTCTAATCGTGAATTCCTCCTTTAAGGTAGAAGTGCAGTGGCGCCGGTAGGAATGACATGCCGGAAAACATGAGAAACAACTCGGATCTGGAAATGTCATCCCTTTCGTGCCCGTGGATTCCCGCACTGCTGCAACTCTTATAGTGCCGCCCGCTTCGATGCTAACGCTCTCTCGTAAATGGCTTGTAGAGGCCTTCGACGGGAGTTCAGCCAGTCAATGGGCGTGCCGCGTCGATAGAGCCGTAGGGGGGCCCATGCTATATCGCCGTAAGCATTCCTTCGCTGCAAAGTCCGTCTCAATCGCTCCCTAGGAGGTCCGATGTATTCACAAGCTATGTCTCCCCTTCTTCGACCTTCGACCTCAACGAGGAATCTTTTTTAATGGTACCCAATATGGGGCAAAACCAGTTAGGGTTATGTGTTCAATTATGGGATACGGTGGGTGCGCAACGTATGCAATAGCTGTTATAACGCTTGACTCTTTTTTTTCAACTCTCAGTAAAGAGCATAGGTACTACTGAAATATGCGGATAAATTGTGCCCTCCGGATGTCTTCCCCTTCAGGGCTTAGTTATACAATTCTCATATTATCGTGATGTCATTGCCCACAGTGTGCAAAAAAATGGTAATTTAGCGCTCAATAGCTTGCATCTGAAATCCTTCAGTGCTTGATTTACTCAATCACTAGCTAGGAGTCCATTTCAGGAAAACGTGATTCGTTTGCATGGAGTTTGCACATCAAAAGAACCAATTATGATAGTAATGGAGCTAGCTGCTGGAGGATCGTTACTTTCGAAATTGAAAGATCTCAAAAGCCCGGTAAACTGCTTTGTTTCTCATAGTAGTGTCTAGCAAATTCTTCAGTGGTTGGTCTACAGCTAGTTGTATATAGTTTTAGCTTTAGGCTGCCATTATACGGGCCATAGAAAAATGGGTGCCCGTGATTAGAGAAAGAGAATATGATAGCTGGAGGGCGGAGCAGTTTCGATGACGTCACACAACGAAATTAGTGGGCCTGACCTGCCAGCGCGCATCCTTGACTCCAAACGATGTCATCGCAACCACACCGACTTCCAGTGGTCGTGTCCAGTGCCTCTAATGGGGTGAGAAGATGCGTAAACCCTAGACCGTAAACCCAAGAACATGAGATGTTGCCGAACAAGAAACTCGCCTTGTAAAGCTGCTACAAGGAAGATTGATATGTGCCAATCCCATTGCTCCGCCTTTTGCACTTTTCGCCTTCGCTAGGGAAAGATTGCGTGATTGGTTGAGTGGTCCTTGCGCTTGCACCGCTACCCCTCCTTATTTCGAGGGGAAAAAGGATTCGTTGTTCAAAGCTTCCTTGGTTCTTTTTTCATTTGCAGTCAACTCGCCATCCACAATTTCGTTATCGACTGTTCCTACCGCGCGAATTCGATCTGGAGCTGTTGCGTGAAAGGCATATTTCGTTCTAATTAGGTTTGTGTACTGTGAACAAAACTGCAGGTTGTGAAGGCCGTCTAATTGAAAACGAAAGAAAAACCATCCAGAGGCTTGAAATAAGGCTCAATTTTCGCACTTGAGGATTGGACGAACTTTTGACCCTGATACCCAAAGCCCTTTTACCGCCAATGTCACTTATGCCGACATGCTGATTTACCGTTCGGAGGACATTGTTTTATCAGTTCAATTAGGGTAATGTATCCTCTGAAACCTTAAACACTTCTTTGCTTTGAACTTCTTTCCGCCTTATGCTGCGTACAACATGGCACTTCCCTTCACACGCATTTTTCTGCACTCTAGAACGCCGGGCGTTCATAAGTGCAAAATTCAATTTTGAGGAAAATATTGGCTCAACTTCACTCATCTTGAAACCTCGGCATTTTCTTTGTTATTCTTTTAACTGTGAGCTGTACTTCTGCCTCAAGGTTGCTGAGGTGGACGATTTTTTCCTGGCCGACGTTCCGACCGACCCGTCGTTTCAAAGGCCTAAACGTGGCTCAAAGCTTAAGAAGTGCACATTACTCTGTCTTTCTACTGTCAGAAACGCTATAAGGGAGGAGGCGTTTGATAGTGCACTTCTTAAGCTTTGAGCTAACCATAAGTTTAGGCCCTTGAAAACGACGGGACGGTCGAAATGTCGGCCAGATTAAGCCTTCCACCTTAACAACTCCAGGCAGAAGTACAATTCGCGATGACTCTCTCGTCTTTCTTTTAGCCTAGTACGAACGCTAAAGTGAACTTCGTGTACGGTGCCGCCAGAGGAATGGCATACCTACAAAGCAAGGAGATCATCCATAGGTAGGAGTTCGAGTCGTGAAAGATTCGGTCTCATCTGGGAATAACAGAATTTCCTTACAGGGATATTGCCGCAAGAAACTGCCTGCTGGGTGAAAAAGACGAGGTAAAAATATCTGACTTCGGTCTGTCGTTCATTGGAAAAACATTGAGGGAAAAGAAGTTGGTTAAAGTTCCACTCAGGTAGGGGATCTTTCGCATTCCAGGTTTCACAGACTCACTGCAGATAGGCACTGGAAGATACAGGCCTTATTCCGTTTCAGCTCATTACGGACATGTGCGCGTAATCTTGTATCAAGTCTGAAGCACAGTTGTTAAAGTCCACTAGTGTTGTACAGACTCGATTACCCGATATTTGAAGTTTGAAGGGAGGTGGCACGATCCACTATGTTTGCGTTGTCGTAAAAGGGTTAAGCAGTGACCAGCTCATTTAGTTTAGTTGTATTCAATATTTGTCTCGTTACTCGCGTTATTCGCTTCTTCTTCTCCATTTTGCTTTCCTTTATTATTGATCTGCTTCGGTAGAAGAGGTAGCTGGATAGCAACCGCTGCTTCGACAATTCACCGGGTGAATAGTTTGGCTTGAAGGCGGAGTTCACGGTGAAAAGGCCGCTCGTTGGAAGTTAAGGGACACATATAGTCATTGATGCGCGGAAGAAAGAAAACCGAGGAAGTGGCCGAAAAAACTAAGAATTGGGACCTTCTCCACGCCCACTGATTTGTACATTGATGAGAATCTCATCGGAGCTGTCCTCTTCAACGCTAAAGCTCCCTCTGCTAGACGGCTCAAGGCCCAGACGGCGAAAAAGTGGGCCTCCCGCGGCGCTTGCGGTGCTGGAACGCCCATGCTAGATCGCCGAGGGCATACCCGGCATAAGAGTTGTATGTTTGTCTGCACCCTTAAGAAACCCGTCTTTATTCCCACTTCTTCGACCTCCGACCTTATCATGGGATCCTCCTCGGATGCGCCTGGAAGCGAAAGAATTATACAGAGCTTCCTACTATATATAATTCGCTAAGCGGTGGTGCGTGTGTGTGTGTGTGTGTGTGTTTGACCGGAAATTCATAGCTCGGGTCACAGTAATGATAGCGCCATGGTTCTTACATATGTTATAGGGGTGGGATGGGGACACAAGTGGTACGTGATAGGAACTGATAACGACTGATAATAGCTGATAAGAGGGGCTAGAAAGCGAGCATCGCCAATTTCGTTTTGTCGTTCATATTGGTACTAGAGCGTCTATACTTACAAGTGTTATGTGGGGTGGTCCCGGGACATTGGTGGTACATGATGAAAGCGATAGCAACTGATAAGGGCTGATAAGATGCGTCAGAACGCAAAAGTCGTCGATTCCGTTACCTGGCTCGCGTTGACACCAGAGCAACCATACTTACAAGTGTTATGTGGGGTGGGACGGGGACATTGTTGGTGGGTGATGGAAAGTGATTACAACTGATAAGGGCTGATAAGGCGCGTCAGAACGCAAAAGTCGTCGATTCCGTTACCAGCTCGCGTTGACACCAGAGCGTCCATACTTACAAGTGTTATGTGGGGTGGGACGGGGACATTGTTGGTGGGTGATGAAAGTGGTTACAACTGATAAGGCTGATAAGGCGCGTCAGAACGCAAAAGTCGTCGATTCCGTTACGTAGCTTGCGCTGACACTAGAGCGTCCCTACTTACAAATTCTATTTGTAGTGGTACGTGCACATTGTTTTATCATATTACATTAAATTCTACTATATTAACATAGTATTTCTATTTTCGGTCAATCAGTAATGGAGAAGAGCAAACTTAATTGCTAATATCCATGAGCCCTGACTACACTAGTTTATTCCTACCCTTGTTAGGGGTTGGTTGCCCTTGCAACTTGCCTCACGAGCGTAGAATGGCTGTGTACTCAGTGGATGTTTTATATTGCAGTTGAAGGATATTACAAGCAGAACATCAAGAAAGAATGATATCCGAGATCGAGGATCTCCTCAGTTCCATTACCGATTGGTTCACCCTGACACCCTTATACATCTCCTGATATGAGAGGGGCTTACGAAAAGCATGGGCCTTGTACAGCACATCCCAGCCGAAGATGAGTCCTCAACCCTCTGCTTCTTCGGATGCACCTCCGCACCCCTGAACACAAGGCGCGCGTCCTCAGCGGGGCGAGAAAACAGTGAATTTGGAATTGATCCAATCCCGAGGCTCACGGGCCCAAACTAGCGAGAGAACAACAAAATGTCAAGCCGAAACATCAACAGTTTGTTCATATAACACAGGGATAGTTCCAAAAAATCAAATCATCCTCAATTGGTAAATTTATCTATTACGAAGTGTTACAGATGGCTGTCACCGGAAACTTTGAAAAAAGGCGTGTATAACACGAAAACTGATGTTTATAGTTTTTCAATAATGATCTGGGAGATATTCTCATTTGGGCAGTTACCATTCTACAAATACGATAACCCACAATTAAGGGTGTTAATCAAGGAGAAAAAGGTGCGTCATCAATCCACACACAAAACTTCAATTCGTGTTTGACAAGACGTTATTGGGTTTGCGAAACTAAACCTTCGAGGAAACCTGTTCGAACATCCTGTCATTCAGGCGACTCTTCCAACATGTCTCTCTGATATACCTCCAGATATGAATGAGCTACGACTGAGATGTATGCATCCAGATCCGGATGTAAGGCCAGATTTTCATGAACTGGAATCTATTATAGCTGAGGTAAACTTCTCGGGAACTTTGAATTGTTCTGTCCCGAGGTCTCACCTTGATCTAATCAGCATTTATTGAACAAGTGAGACTCAATTATTTATTGTAGAAGTGTCTAAAGCTTTCATAAAAGAAATTGCAAAAATGTGCAAAAATGCGGGTGAGCAGAAGTTTTGCAGGAGTTCAGGCCTTTTCCGGCCTTAGCGCTTTTGTCATATCTGAATTGAAATAAGTAGAAGCTTTGAAGTCTGGTAATATATTGGCTTGCTCGGAAAGCTTCCGCTGTTTTGATCCGCAAATTCAAAAGCGCATCTCTCGGTTCAAACAGAACATTTGTGATCGATAGTCCCTATACATTCGTTCGACAGAAGAGCGTTTGAAAAATTTGGGTGTTGGAAGTGCTAGAGTCCTGTATACGAAAAACGTGGCGGAGGTTTTGTTACCATCATGTTGGGTTTCTAGGTTTGATCTCTTTGAAAAGACTATCCAGATGGCTGGAAAAGTGGCAGTTGGTAGGCAAGAGGTCTACTGTGCAAGATGTTCGCAGCACAGTTTTGTAGCTCAGCTAGTTCAACTTGTGCACGGCTGGAAGTGCGAGATGGGGCTGCGCAACTGTGGGGAAAAGAGTCGGCGGCACCACTTGTCGATTTCTTTTCACGTTCTTTTTGGACACCTGTATATTTGCGAACCCCATCTCAGTTAGCCCAATCCTATTCAACAGTTCCACGCAGATTTGGTTGGATCAAAACCTTAGTAAATCTTTATCAGTCTCCGATATCCGACCTTCACCCTTATCTTCTTCGAAGCTTTCATCATCGCGAGAAAGACATTTTGGAATCAAGTCTACACGGCAATTTTTTTGTGGATTCAATACCAAATGCTCAGTTGATATCGCGATCAGCTACAGTACTTCACGGAGCTAGAGTATGTCAGAATCAAGACTTTTGAAAAGAGGAGAAAAGTGCGAAGGTTAACACGTTGACGACCGCGCTATTTTTCGCTGTCTGGCGTGTGGGACCGCGCGCATTATTTTGACCGCGCGAGTGTGACATGACATCATGTCACACGGTCCCACGAGAACTCCTTTTTCTCAGGAAGTGTGTATTTGTTATCTTTCTTGTGTGGTAGGTCTCCGATTATGCGATTTTGGCCATTTTAGCGATTCCTGTGATTTGATCATTATTCAAACATTTTTAGAAAAACTCGATAGCCCATCAACCGAAGCTTCTTTCCAGGGACCACGCCTTTTGTAACAATGCCTAAGTATGGCGCATACATCACGTAAATAAGTTACCTAAAATGTTTGAAAACCAGCTTAAAAAAGACTGTGACATGACATCATGTCACACGGTCCCACGTGGCCGAAAGAGTGTGGTATGACATCATACCACACGGTCGTCAACGTGTTAAAGTAACAACAGATTTAGACAAAGCGAGAAACGCATTTTCTACCGATGTATAAAGTGTAGACAGTTCCTTAGAAGTGATTCAGAAATGAGGCGTTCTGAAGTGAGTTACGAAAAACGGCGGAAACATTCCGAGCATTCCAATATCAACAGATTATCCCACGATGAAGCCCATGTCATAGTTTGCGAATCGAGCGATTTGCTAGCGAATCGCTCGATCCGCAAAGTATGACGTCAGCCTAAGAACGAAGGTCGAAAAAGGAGAAAGAAGACAAACGGACAGGGGATCCCTTAGAGTGCTTACCAACGCGCAATTCGCATGGGACGATTTGCCCCAGGCGATCTAGCATGGCTTTCCCTTGGCGCGGTTGGCGGGAACGCCCACCGACTATCTAATCACTCGCCGCAGGTCTATACGTGGCGAGTGATTAGATAGCAGAGAGAGCGTAGTGTTGAAGAGGGCACAGCGATGAGAGTCGCATCAATGCGCAAATCAACGGGCAAGGAAGGGGTCCCATTTCTCGGGTTCGGGCCGTTTCTCATGGTTTTTTCTTCATCCCTGCTCCACTGATCCACCTCCACCTTATTTACCATGAGGTAATTATCGTAATGAGCGCCTATTACCAGTACTGCCTACCCTCCCACTGCGCTGTAATACTTACCAACCAAACTTATCGACCTGTGTTGTTGATCTGAGAGGCAGGAACTATTCGCTACCCGTTCCTATCCTCAGAGGAATCCTCGAAAGAACGTGATTTTATTTCACCCATAATTCACTGGCTTGGGACCCATCGTTCACGATAAGAACGAAAAGAACAAAAAATTGCATTTGTTTTGGTAAAAAATTCGAAAAACCGAAAGGGCTGCTACGCGTTCAAAGTACCGCCGGACATCTGTCACAAATGCTGGCGACGGGAATGCTTCCACTTGGTTCTTGGAGTGCCGTCACTAGAAACTCTTCCTGGTCCTTTTGACGTATTATCAACATTTCACAGTCGAGTTGCCACTATTCTCCAAAATCGCTCGCTTCAACCCGATTCTTTCATTGCGTCGCCTGATACCGCCCCAAGGCGGACTTCTTTCCATGCCCGCCTTTGGCTCCGCGCCACTTACCTTCGATTGTCCATAGAGTGTGGTTTTTGTAAGTTTGTTTCTCTTCGGAAACCGAATCTTTGTGCGTGAAACTTTGTATGTTGTTCTAGTGATCACAACTGACATATGCGTGTTGGGAAAGATGCAAGAGTTTCTGGGAAGGAATCCTTTAAATGGCGTGGACGTGTAAGGGCCCTCATTTCGCGAAATATGGCATTCATTCCACACTGATAACTAACAGTAGTGTATCAAGTAACTGCAGTTATGCGATGAGTTGAGTACAGTCACGTAACACGTCTTTGCTATTTATTTCCGAGGGCTAGTCTTTTTTCCAGAGCCTCCAGTATTTTGCGTTCCACTGTGTTTTCGAACGGAACGGTGTAGGACTTTTACGTTGAGGGTGGGTGGATCCCCTTGGGCATGTTGTTGGGTTCTATGTTTGGAGAAGCTAATTACCTGGATATGAGACCGTGCTTTGTAGAGCCCTCGAATGTTCATCTAGTGGTATTATAATATTGTTTAGATAGCTTGTTATTTCTCCAACATATTTTTGCGCGCGTTCATGGCATTCCGTTTCATGAACTGTACCCTTCATTTGACATATTTTGTCTTCCTTACAGTAAATGCAGCCATGCCCTCGTAAGTAAGCACCCTTGTCCTCGTAAGTAAGCAGGTGCTCCAGGTCTGGTGATGGCGGAATAGTCGCATTGGGAGCTAGGAACTCCTTACGACAATCTTGACATTCCATGCTGATTTTCGTTGACATACGGCATTATCATGGGGATCCCATCCCATCAAGCGTGGAGTACGGTTTCCGTGACTGCATATTCGTATTGGAATATTCGTTTTCTCTCAAAATACGCTACACCATTGAATGTACTTCACATGAAGGTTGACTGCAGACTTTTCGTTGGTCAAAATGAGGTTGCGGACGACGTTAACCTTCAGTGGTAAGAAGCCTGCATCAAATATATCATTTCGCATGCTAAAAGTTGCCATCTTATTCACATGAAGGCGAGCCACCGCTTCGTTTCCTAACAAAGAGTCCACTCTTTCGAATGCTGCGTTGATCCACCAGACTATCACTTTCCTGCGAAACCTCTTCATTAAACATATTTGCATAAGATTAGGGGCTTAATGCCGCATAAGTAATAGTGAAGGTAACGCACACAATGTGCGCAATCCTTGCTGCACAAGCCCGGTTGATAGTGAGGTATCTGCTGTTAGGTTCCGTCTGTAGCAGCTCCGACCTGGGATAGAACCTAAACTTCTGCTTTTGACCGGGCAGAGACACATCACCATAAAAATGAACAGAGGTTGTGTCCCCGTCGAGGCAGGAACGCAGAATTTTGAGTTCCCGGCTGACCTGCTGCATGTGGCCCGTTTGTGCCTAGGTCTGCGGAACTATCCTTTGGATGCAAAATTCACCTTTTGTACATTTATGGTGTGGGATTGCTAGAGTGCTTTCATTAGACCTATCTCGAACGCGCATAGACGCATGGCGCTAGATACTGCACCTTTCGCACCAGACGCCGAACACATGACGTCACCCGCGAAGCCGCATTCGCCACGTGGTAGACCTGATCGCCATTCGAATTCACCATTTCAAGAGTGGGGGATCTTAGTATACCGTTAGTCCATACGCCCGCCGTGATAGTATCGAATCACCTGCGTCGTTCCGCCGATCTGCATAATAGCTCTCTTGGAGAATTCCTTTTTCTCCTCGGCGCCCATTATCTCTCATCCTGCTGTTTAATAATTATTCTGCTCCATATTGCAGAGCAAAGGCGTTCACATTCTTGTGTTTTCGAGGGTTTCTCTTTTTTCATTCTTAACTCGCTCCGCTTCACGCTTCTACTTTTACTACTTACCATTAGTGCTCTTAACTCAAAGACACTATTCTCGGGAGCCTTCAGGCCTCGTAGAGTTGTCTAACGAATTGTTGTTTTAGATGCCTGGTGTGATCAAACCGCAGCCACCATCACTACTCAGTCGAATTTCCACTGCTATAAGCGATTACATCTACGGACGAGTTTACACGTAATGCTCCTGATGGCAACAGTGCGAGATGTTAGAAGAGCGTCATTTCCTCTTACTCATTACAACTTGATAGAAATTACTACAAAGTACCTTCTATATTAGCTAATCTTTGTACTCGTCACATGAATTGTCCACATGAACAAATTATTATAAATAATTAATACTTCATCTTCTCGAGTACATGTCAATAAATGCTACAATAAAAAGACCGAACTATTCGCCATGTTTTCCTCTTCTGGATCAATTGTGACTTCAATAAGTCGTCTCGTTTGTTCTAGCTCAGAGTGTTCTGGTCTCCTCATAAAGGGAGTGAAAGACGAAAACTCATTACAGGTGCAGCAAGAGGAATAGCGGTGCATGCGTGTAGCGGTCTGATGGCCGGCACTGCAGAACTGCAACCTTTTCAAGCCTCAGGTCAAATTCTGTAAAAACCGGAGCCCCTGGATCAGATAACATATGAGTCATTGAGTCATCTGGGCGGGCAGAAATTAATTCGACCCTCAATAGATTGCCCAGCAGGGTCGAGCGCATTGAGGAATCCTCTTAGGGGGGAGGAAGGTGGTCGTACTATCCTTACTATATATAAGACGCTATGTCTGTCTGTTTTACAAAGGGCTGCTACGCGTTCAAAGTACCGCCGGACATCTGTCACAAATGCTGGCGACGGGAATGCTTCCACTTGGTTCTCGAAGTGCTGTTCCTAAAAACTCTTCCTGGTCTTTTGACGTATTATCAACATTTCACAGTCGATTTGCCACTATTCTCCAAAATCGCTCGCTTCAACCCGATTCTTTCATTGCGTCGCCTGATACCGCCCCAAGGCGGACTTCTTTCCATGCCCGCCTTTGGCTCCGCGCCACTTACCTTCGATTGTCCATAGAGTGTGGTTTTTGTAAGTTTGTTTCTCTTCGGAAACCGAATCTTGTGCGTGAAACTTTGTATGTTGTCTCTAGTGATCACAACTGACATATGCGTGTTGGGAAAGAATGCAAGAGTTTCTGGGAAGGAATCCTTTAAATGGCGTGGACGTGTAAGGGCCCTTATTTCGCGAAATATGGCATTCATTCCACACTGATAACTAACAGTAGTGTATCAGTAACTGCAGTTATGCGATGAGTTGAAGAGAGTCACGTAACTCGTCTCTGCTATTTATTTCCGGGGCTAGTCTTTTTATTTCCAGAGCCTCCAGTATTTTGCGTTCCACTGTGTTTTCAACGGAACGGTGTAGGACTTTTACGTTGAGGGTGGGTGGATCCCCTTGGGCATGTTGTTGGGTTCTATGTTTGGAGAAGCTGTTACCTGGATATGAGGCCGGATTTTGTAGAGCCCTCCGATGTTCATCGAGTCGTTTGTGGAGAGGTCTTCTTGTTTCTCCAACATACTTATGCCCACATCCTTGGCATTCCGTTTCATGAACTGTACCCTTCATTTGACATATTTTGTCTTCCTTACAGTAAATGCAGCCATGCCCTCGTAAGTAAGCACCCTTGTCCTCGTAAGTAAGCAGGTGCTCCAGGTCTGGTGATGGCGGAATAGTCGCATTGGGAGCTAGGAACTTCCTTACGACAATTGTTGACATTCCATGCTGATTTTCGTTGAACATACGGCATTATCATGGTGATCCCATCAGGTGTGGAGTACGGTCTCCATGACTGCAAGTTCGTATTGGAATATCCGTTTTCTCTCAAAATACGTTCCACCATTGAATGTACTTCACATGAAGGTTGACTGCAGACTTTTCGTTGGTCAAAATGAGGTTGCGGACGACGTTAACCTTCAGTGGTAAGAAGCCTGCATCAAATATATCATTTCGCATGCTAAAAGTTGCCATCTTATTCACATGAAGGCGAGCCACCGCTTCGTTTCCTAACAAAGAGTCCACTCTTTCGAATGCTGCGTTGATCCACCAGACTATCACTTTCCTGCGAAACCTCTTCATTAAACATATTTGCATAAGATTAGGGGCTTAATGCCGCATAAGTAATAGTGAAGGTAACGCACACAATGTGCGCAATCCTTGCTGCACAAGCCCGGTTGATAGTGAGGTATCTGCTGTTAGGTTCCGTCTGTAGCAGCTCCGACCTGGGATAGAACCTAAACTTCTGCTTTTGACCGGGCAGAGACACATCACCATAAAAATGAACAGAGGTTGTGTCCCCGTCGAGGCAGGAACGCAGAATTTTGAGTTCCCGGCTGACCTGCTGCATGTGGCCCGTTTGTGCCTAGGTCTGCGGAACTATCCTTTGGATGCAAAATTCACCTTTTGTACATTTATGGTGTGGGATTGCTAGAGTGCTTTCATTAGACCTATCTCGAACGCGCATAGACGCATTATACGAAGACGCGTATGCAACACAATGGTGTTTCAAACAGTAGAAGGGACACAATCATGATATGACGGTAGATTTTTCGCTTCCCTTCCTCATCCTCCCTTCCTCTCTCCACTGCCCTCCAGCTGCCACTGCAGCACCATGTGGAATGAACGGAAGTGTGCTAAGCAGGTGTTTATATAGCCCTAAGAGTGTTATCACAACTATCCTGCTACAAAACATTGATATCTCAAATCCTGTAAGCTACCCGATTTGTTAGCGGTTTGTTTATCCCATGAGCTTCCTTCTCACTCACTTCATTTTGCGGACGGACACACATACATACATACACACACACAGATACACAAACCGACACACAAAGTTAGCGCTTTATAAAATAGAATAATTAGGAAAAGTACTGCAAAGATTTCAACCTACTCAATCGATTACACTTTGATGAAGCTACCCTGAAGATTGCATTTCTACATAAATGCTGTATTCCTCAACTTCAAACAGTCCCTTCCAGTAACCTGTTGTTGCCTCAAACTCACGTCTTCATTGCAGGGAACGGAAATTGAAGCGCATGACACGGAACACGCCTTGCATTTCGACAAACAGCAAGTCGGTTTCCAACCACTATCGAGCAGGCTGCTCTTATCATTGCGAACTTGGCTCTCTCTCCTATTATAATACCAGTTTAGCTCCGCCCGCTACCGCGCGCATTGATAGAACTGACAATCGATGAAGCTTTAGGTTTCACGCTAAATTATAGCTGCTTCGTTAAATGTATTACTGTCCGTTGCATAGGCTGGCTGTATCTCACTGTTTGATAAGCGCAGTGAAGTGCACAGCTAAAGTGATGATGTAAACAACCACTATGCGTCGAGTATCGAGGTAATTTAGCGGTCGAATATCTCAAAACGGAATGCCCAGTATTCATTATCATATTTATTCGAGCATCCCATTCATCCTCAAGAACTCTAGAAGGTGTAGCGGTCGAAAGGTGTTTGAGTTTACAATTACAACGCTGATGAAATGATATTGAAATGAAAGGCATTATCTACAATCTGCTCTCTATTTTCTATTTCAAGGGCTCTCTACGTTCGTACGCATATCGATACTATCAGTCCTCATCAGTCGTTATCACTTTTTGACCCCCACCAAATATGTTTCCGTCCCACCCCCCTATATCATGTCCCAAAATCAGCTCCTGACGACTGCTGCGAAGCGCACTATGAATTTCGTGAAATTTGTGTTTCAGCGCCTCTTATCTGCTCTTATCAGTCGTTATCACTTTGTGACCCCCACCAAATATGTTCCCGTCCCACCCCCTATATCATGCCCCAAAATCAGCTCCTGACGACTGCTGCGAAGCGCACTATGAATTTCGTGAAATTTGTGTTTCAGCGCCTCTTATCTGCTCTTATCAGTCGTTATCACTTTGTGACCCCCACCAAATATGTTCCCGTCCCACCCCCTATATCATGCCCCAAAATCAGCTCCTGACGACTGCTGCGAAGCGCACTATGAATTTCGTGAAATTTGTGTTTCAGCGCCTCTTATCTGCTCTTATCAGTCGTTATCACTTGTGACCCCCACCAAATATGTTCCCGTCCCACCCCCTATATCATCATCAAAAAAATCAGCTCCTGACGACTGCTGCGAAGCGCACTATGAATTTCGTGAAATTTGTGTTTCAGCGCCTCTTATCTGCTCTTATCAGTCGTTATCACTTTGTGACCCCCACCAAATATGTTCCCGTCCCACCCCTATATCATGTCCCAAAATCAGCTCCTGACGACTGCTGCGAAGCGCACTATGAATTTCGTGAAATTTGTGTTTCAGCGCCTCTTATCTGCTCTTATCAGTCGTTATCACTTTGTGACCCCCACCAAATATGTTCCCGTCCCACCCCCTATATCATATCAAAAATCAGCTCCTGACGACTGCTGCGAAGCGCACTATGAATTTCGTGTGCACACACACACACACACACACACACACACACACACACACACACACACACACACACACACACACACACACACACACACACACACACACACACACACACACACACACACACACACACACACACACACACACACACACACACACACACACACACACACACACACACACACACACCACACACACACACACACACACACACACACACACACACACACACACACACACACACACACACACACACACACACACACACACACACACACACACACACACACACACACACACACACACACACACACACACACACACACACACACACACACACACACACACACACACACACACACACACACACACACACACACACACACACACACACACACACACACCACACACACACACCACAACACACACACACACACACACACACACACACACACACACACACACACACACACACACACACACACACACACACACACACACACACACACACACACACACACACACACACACACACACACACACACACACACACACACACACACACACACACCACACACACACACACACACACACACACACACACACACACACACACACACACACACACACACACACACACACACACACACACACACACACACACACACCACACACACACACACACACACACACACACACACACACACACACACACACACACACACACACACACACACACACACACACACACACACACACACACACACACACACACACACACACACACACACACACACACACACACACACACACACACACACACACACACACACACACACACACACACACACACACACACACACACACACACACACACACACACACACACACACACACACACACACACACACACACACACACACACACACACACACACACACACACACACACACACACACACACACACACACACACACACACACACACACACACACACACACACACACACACACACACACACACACACACACACACACACACACACACACACACACACACACACACACACACACACACACACACACACACACACACACACACACACACACACACACACACACACAACACACACCACACACACACACACACACACACACACACACACACACACACACACACACACAACACACACACACACACACACACACACACACACACACACACACACACACACACACACACACACACACACACACACACACACACACACACACACACACACACACACACACACACACACACACACACACACACACACACACACACACACACACACACACACACACACACACACACACACACACACACACACACCACACACACACACACACACACACACACACACACACACACACACACACACACACACACACACACACACACACACACACACACACACACACACACACACACACACACACACACACACACACACACACACACACACACACACACACACACACACACACACACACACACACACACACACACACACACACACACACACACACACACACACACACACACACACACACACACACACACACACACACACACACACACACACACACACACACACCACACCACACACACACACACACACACACACACACACACACACACACCACACACACACCACACACACACACACACACACACACACCACACACACACACACACACACACACACACACACACACACACACACACACACACACACACACACACACACACACCACACACACACACACACACACACACACACACACACACACACACACACACACACACACACACACACACACACACACACACACACACACACACACACACACACACACACACACACACAAACACCAACACACACACACCATACACACACACACACACACA